>BGNK01007574.1:1483-15984 GCA_003297005.1 Symbiodinium sp. clade A Y106
AAATGAAGTGAACGATGGTCGAATGTTTGAAGTCGAAGCAAGGTGAAATAACCACCTCGTTTCGAGAGGGCGTAACAAACATTTCATTTGAAGCGTTGTCGGTATTGTAGCCTGATATCACATGTCTCACCACTGTGCATCCGTAGGTCAAACGGAGGCTCAAGACAGCGGACGTAGCGGGAAAAGGTGAAGCGCGTCCAAACTTTAAAGTGAAGTGTTGGTAAAAGGTTTTAAACTTTCATGCTGGCACGCATGTTCTGTTTGATGCATACAGGTGCCAACATGAAACAATCGACTGGAAGGTGACCGCCTTGTGCTTGTTGCCTTTTCGGTTAAAGGTTCGGGGTCTTTGTGCTCTGCTGACCGAGACTGCCTCCTCGACCAAGGCTTTGCATTGCCCAGTACGCCTTCATGCTCGACTAACGATCCGCCTGGCGCCTACCTGAGGGGCTTCCGGCTAGAGTGAGTGGCAAAAATCTGGGTGTTTTTCCTTGAGCTTTTCTGCGGCACTGGGAGTCTTTCTGCTGCTGTCAAGAAGTATGGTGTGGGTGCCTGCACCGGCATCTCCTCACGTGTCACGGGGCACACTCGCTGCCCTGTCCTGCCTATCAACCTTGGAGAGCCGACCCAACAGCCTCTTTTGTGGGACATGCTCAGGCGGGACAATTTGTGTGCGGTGCATCTGTCACCCCCACCTAGCCAGACAGGCCTACACTCCCTGTGTGCCGATGTCATTGAGTGGTGTCACAAACATGGCGTGTTGGTGACTGTTGAAGGCCCTGCTTCGAATGCTCTTTGGGTGGACGGCGACCGTGAAGCTCGGTATGGACAACCAACCGAAGAAGTATCGGCTGCCCCACCAATGCCGGATGAGACAGCTACTGGTGAGAGCGGCCAACCTGAGGAAGAAGACGAAGCTGAAATCCTCAACGCCGCCATCCTTGAAGGCATCCGGGCGCAGGTTGGCGACATGGTCAACTTCCTCGAAACCGGCAAAGTTAAATTCGGTGATCGTGAGCATACGTTTTGCGTGGCTTGCGGGAGTTCGAGACATACTTTGCGGGATTGCAATACCGAGTTCACGCCTATCTTAGAGAGCCTTCAGCATTTGTGGCGATTCAGCAATATCCCCATCCTCACCATATCAACTTCGATCGAGCAGGCGACGGAACGGTTGTCAGTGTTTCTCAACGACCGTCTGATGCCGATGCCTCCATGGATGTGGAAACCGGCAGCGCAGCCTCATCTACCACACGGCGACCTAAAGCCAAGGCCAGACCACGACAGCCTACTGTCCTGACCGATGTGATGCTCATCAGGTACGACAATCCTCGCAACCTTGCGATGGACGTCGCTCGCAGAAGAGGGAAGTTCCTTGCATGCGGTGTGGACATTGCTGAAACGGGACTCGCAAGTCAGGATGCTGTGGGCAAGTTGATCGAGCAGTTGGCGGATATCCGTGACAGACAGCTTCCCCAACGTGGAGACCTGCCGAAATTCGCCACANAAGTTGATCGAGCAGTTGGCGGATATCCGTGACAGACAGCTTCCCCAACGTGGAGACCTGCCGAAATTCGCCACAGATGTGGAAACTGGACGCTATGTCAATGCGGGGTACTCATGCATTGCTGACAATGTGAGAGGAGGAATCCTGGACTTGATGCCTTTGGAAGGCGCGCAGTTCATCCACATGGACTGGGGAGAAGTCAAGCCGTGCCGACATCGTGACCTAACCAGAGATGTCTGGAAGAATTCATGGTGGGCATTGAGTCGCCTCCAGATCGATCTTCGTCATCACATAGGCCGAGTGTCTGGAACTACCACTTTGGATGGAAGAGACAGCATTGTGCTTCATGATATCATCAAATGTGATGAAGGTGGTTGGGTCAAGATTGACGATTTGGTCAGAATGGACGTCTTGTGGTCGTCTTCCAGCAGACGAATCACACAAGCGTCAGCAGGTTACGTGATCAGCGCCTGCGCATTTACAATGAACGATTGCCAACTGATCATCAATGGCAACATCCTCAGTGCGAAGAAGCCGGACGGAAAGGTGCGTCTCCAATTCCTCGGAATCCGGGTTAAGGAACCTCCTGCAGGACCTTATACCCTTGGAGCAGCCGGATCCAATATGATGGTTTCCAGGTTTGACCAAGTCACTGAGGTACAACGAGACCCCAACCTTCGGTGCAACCAAGCGTGGCTTGGGCCGAGTGACGGATGGCAGGAATCTTCTTCCGATCGTGGAACGTGGGATCCTTGCGGGAACCGGTATCCAAGAAGCACAGTATGCAAGGTATGACACTGGACGGCTCCACAGCTACTTTGGCGTCTTCCCTCCATGGGATGCAAGGAACATCTCCACGAAACAACGTGTCAGCGGTCGTGGGAACCTCGCAATGCCGTTGGTCGTTCTCCACGTTCCCGTGTTGGACCTCGTCAGATTACAAGGACGAGTTACAGACAGTGGCAACATCATCGTGAGCCGTCCTGTGCCCTTCAGCCTCGTGAAGGAGGTCTGGTTTTGCATACCGAAAGACACCGATCGAAAGGGATTTGATCACATTGAGAAGATCATGGATGGAGATCTTGAGGATGAGATGGCGCTCGAGTATCAGGCTTCGCCTATACTCCACGACTTCAAGAAGATGAAAACACCAGCTCGTTTGATGCAATTGCTTTGCGACATGCCGTCCGGTCCTCACAACGCCGAGAAAGAGAGGTTGCTCCGGGAGCTTGCAGCAACCATTGACTACCATCATGAGGACGCTCGTCGCCAGCATTACCTGAAGGAGGCAGCAAACTTTATGATCAAGCGTACCCATCCCGGTGACCTGGTTATGGACAGCGTCGGCAACCAAGTTCGCATGCGACTGTGTCCCGCTTGCTACCACCTCACTCCGTCATGCTTCTCCAGGTGCTCTATCTGTTGGTCGCTGTTNCATCCCGGTGACCTGGTTATGGACAGCGTCGGCAACCAAGTTCGCATGCGACTGTGTCCCGCTTGCTACCACCTCACTCCGTCATGCTTCTCCAGGTGCTCTATCTGTTGGTCGCTGTTCGTCTCACGAGGGAAGTTCAGGAGACAAGAACCAACAAGAGCAGAGTCGCCGACCGAGGTTCCGAATGCCAACATTGCACATTCGATGGAAGCAGCAGCGGCAGCAGTTCCCGAAGTCGGACCAGAGGAAGATGATCGATTGGATGCTATGACCGTGGCGGAACCTGAGATGGAGGTCGATGTTCAGGAATCCGATCCGGAACCTGAAAACGCCGACGATCTTCCCGACCTTGACGAGTATCCTGAGGAGGTCAATGACAACTCCGATGACACACGTCAAGCCGTTTTGCTTTCGCCTTGGTTCTGGACCCAAAGCTCGAGATCGCGAGGGCTGCGATGCAACCTACCGTCTACCTCGACACCCGCGCTGGAAATTGCGTCGATGCCAACCGTGCAGCTTTCGCCTATGCTGCCTACTTCGTCTGTCGAACCATCTACAAAATGTTGCCCGGTACTATCAAGTGGACTGCCATGCCTTTTGACAAGATGGTCGAACGCTTCAGAGCCGGGGGACGTTACGATGCGATGGGAACTTGGCCAGGATCTTTATCCGAAGTTGATCCCGAAACCGACGTCAGCAGGGACATCACAGATGAGGAGATTCGGAACAGTGATGCTACTGCAGGTGGCGAGCTGGAGGACCCGGACAAGCGCTGGTTGATCAAGAAGTTTCGCACAAATCAACTTCTGTCAATGATCATTCGAGGCGCTGACCAATTGGGGTTCGGCCGCCCAGCTTTCAACCCCACGACATACGTCGCTCGTGGACAGACCACAAAGGAAATGCACTTCTGTCTCCTTGGACTCTTGAACGAGGTCATCCCAAAGGTGACGGGGCACACATTGTATTCCTTGATCCGTCCAGCGACGAATCGTCCAACGGGTTACCTGTACATTGATCCAGTGGGCTGTGTTCTTGTTCAGAGCATAAAAGAAACACCTGCCCATCATCTTGGATTCTTGATTGATCACGACATTCAGTGTCCAGCCAAGTTCGTTGAGAAGATTAGCAAGCGCAAGGTCGAAGCCGAGTACAATCCTCAGCAACAGAACAAGAGGATGGCACTCCAGCACTTCACCCCAGGAGAATTTCTCGACGCAGGGCAACAGTCCATCATGAACGCAGCAGTCACACAGGAGGAACGCAATCGTTTCTCGCGCCCTGCCCATCCGGAAGCGGCACCTTCTTCGTCAAGTCATGGAGACCGCAACCGCAACCCTAGCAATGTCAACAACTGGATGGACAAAGGCAAGGGTAAGGGCAAATTCAAGGGCAAGAGTGACAATGAGCAGACTCGAGAGCGTGAACAATGGCGTCGATGGGGCCGTGACAATCAGTGGTGAACCTCAAGGATGCGACCTTTGGTCAATCCTCACGGGGCTGCCTACTTTGCTTTTCTTTGTGGCATGGACTACCTGCGAGTGATCTTCACTCCTGACCTTCCTCTTCGATGGACTTGCGTCAAAGCATTTCGGGGGATCGTATACGAGGTAGCTTACGTGTCACACGCCTTTCTCACAACATTGCTAATTGGGATCGAAGCTCTTGTCCAAAACAAAGACCAAAGTTGCTGCGGACTTTTCTTTCTCTGATCGCGACTTTCCTAAGTGAGCAGTGCCGAAGGCGCAACTCATGGGGGGTGCGAACGGACCTCGATGCCTCGTCCAAGTCGTTGGTATCGCAATCTGAGCTATGTTGTACAATGTCATGAGTAATCATGTACATAGAGCAAGGGGTCACCTTGTGGACCTTGCCAAATACTTTCAACCAAGGAACAAGGCACCGCTTNGTTGGTATCGCAATCTGAGCTATGTTGTACAATGTCATGAGTAATCATGTACATAGAGCAAGGGGTCACCTTGTGGACCTTGCCAAATACTTTCAACCAAGGAACAAGGCACCGCTTCGCGGACCTTGCCTCCTGTAGCATATGCTCCGCATGCAACGCAACTTTGGCTCAAGCCTTAACCTGAGACTCGCAGCAGGCAAAGGACTAACAGGTCTGGTACACGTGCTATACCCTACTGGCAAGAGCGATCCTGGCGCACAGACGTATCGATTCATCTCGTGTTGCGAGAAAAGAAGGTCCGATACTGCCTGCGTGAGGAGTTGCCCGCTGTCCAGCATTGNCCTACTGGCAAGAGCGATCCTGGCGCACAGACGTATCGATTCATCTCGTGTTGCGAGAAAAGAAGGTCCGATACTGCCTGCGTGAGGAGTTGCCCGCTGTCCAGCATTGAGTGTGGGAATTACCGTAAGTACGTTGAAGGCAACCACATTGTCATACAAAGCTCGGGTGAGGCGAGCGACAACAACAACATCAAGTACGAGATACACGGTATCATCGGTACCAGAACCTCACGCAGTAATAGTAGTAGTAGTAGTAGTAGTAGTAGTAGTAGTAGCAGTAGGAGTAGCAATAGCAGTAGCAGTAGCAGTAGCAGTGGCAGTGGCAGTGGCAGTAGCAGTACCAGCAGCATTTTTGCAGCTGCTTCGCTGGCCCTTCAAGCGTTGAAGCAACCCATAAACAAGCCTACGCTCAACACTTATGCCGAAGGGCCAAAGCTGAAAGCCTACAGTCCTCAGGCGAGCGCCATGAGCCCATGGTGGCGGTGCCCCGCCCCGATTTGCGGTGCTGTGGGATGCTTTGACAAGTTGACACTAGTTAGGTCTTACAGGTTCCGAAGCAGATTGTTCTCCGGCCTTGCTTGAAAAAGGAAGACTAAGGGTACCAGAGGCGGGTGGAAGTGAGGCAGATAGACCAGGTTTTGACTCCAGTTTTGGTTGGATGGAGGGCACACTGTCCAGGTGGTTTGTGCAGATACTAGGACTTGGTCTATGTTGGAAACAGCCTCTCAAGCTTGTGTTTCCGGAAGCACTCAAGCACAAGACATTCTGTCCCGGAATGAACGTTTTGCTTTTTGGTGATCCTATAGTCATGCCCTTGTTCCGCCTTTGGGAAGCTGAGCTCTGCCCATGCGAAACACACACCAGCTCCGAACATTGCACGGTCTGACGGTAGAACACAGCCTCATGCAGGTGACAGCCTTTTCGGTGTCCTCGCTGCCAGTTCTGCTTTTGAACTTCGTCCCGTTGCACCTAGAGCTGCAAGGTTGTTGGCTTTCGTTTCCTTGTTTGTGGAGTTCATCAAACTGCAGCCACAAGTCCAACGTGATGCTGCGCCACCAAGCAGTCAAGTGCCGCGGCCCACAAACCTTACACCCCCGACCTGCAGAGTTCCCAAACTCCATTCGGCACATGTCAGCACGGGTGGGTGTGCAAATGCCACAGCGCACGAGGCCTGAGAGTGTCTGAAGCTGGCCACTTAGCTGTAGTATTAAGGACGGTATCAACCGGAAAGCAGTAACAACCGCAACAGACAACACCACAAACGCAAGAGCAGCAACAACAGCAACAACATCAACAGCAACAGCAGCAGCAACAGCAACAGCAACCAGCAACCAGCAGCCCACACCAGGACCAGGGCCACAACAGGCCCCTGGACCAGGCNTGCTTTGGCTACGGAAAGGTAAAGGAAAACTTGGAAGCACCCCAGACCCCCAGGCCTCCCGAGCTCCAGCCCCTTTGTGTTCGTTCATTCACACCAGCACCAGCACTAGCACTAGCACTAGCACTAGCGCGAGCACCAGCAGCACCAGCAGCAGCAGCCGCGGCAGCAGCAGTACCACCAACAACAGCAAGAGCAACAACAACACCAGCAGTAACAACATGAACCGCAGCGACAACGACTATGTCACAATGACAACCACAGTTCCAACCGCAACAACAACAGCAGTAACAAACAGCAAGCAACTAGCAACAAGCAACAAACATCAAACAACAAACAACAAACAAACAGCACCACACAAAACACAACACACAGCGAGCGACAAGTAGCACGTAACACATCACAAACAACAAGCAAACAGCACCACACAAAACACCACACACAGCAAGCGACAAGCAGCACACAACAGATAGCAAACAACAAGCAGCAAACAGGAAGCTGTAAACAGCCAACAGCAACTAGCAAAAAGCAAGCAACCAACAGCCAACAACAAATTGCAAGCAGCAAGTAGCAAACAGCGAGCATCAAGCAGCAAACGACCAACAACAGCACACTACAGACAACACACAGCAAACACCGAACAACAAACAACAAACACCAATGAACTGCAAGACACAACAACAACATCATTCAACAACAACAACAACAATAGCAATAACAATAACAGTAGCAATAGCAATAGCAATAACAATAGCAATAGCAATAGCAATAGCAATAGCAATAGCAATAGCAATAGCAATAGCAATAGCAATAACAATAACAATAACAATAATAACAACACTAGCTGCTGCAGCAGCAGCAACAACATCAACAAACAACAAACAACAAACAGCAAACAACAGCAAACAGCAAAGAACACGCAACACACGCAGAGAATAGCAAGCAACAATCAACAGTCAACCATCAACAATCGACAACCAGAAATCGACACACAACAATCACCAAACAACACCCACCAAGCACCAATCAGCAAACATCAAACACCACACAACCCATCACAACAAGCAACTTTCAACAAACACCAAGCAACCAGCAATCAGCAACCAACAACCCACAACCAACAACCAACAACTAACAACTAACAGCCAACAACCAAAACCCCAAAACCAACAACCAAGAACCAACAACCAACTACCAACCAACTACCAACTACAGACAACCAACAACTAACTACCAAGTTGCCAACTGCTGTACCAACTACCAACAACCACAACACCATCATCATCACCAGCACAGCACTAACACTAGCAGCAGCACCAGCATCAACACCAACACCAACGCCACCGTCACCAACAACAGCACCGACAACAGCGACAACACCAACAACACCAACAACAACAACCACAACAACCACAACAACAACAGCAACAACAATACCCACACGGACAACCCAACAACCCGACAACCCGACAACCGGACAACCTGACAACCCGACAACCCAACAGCGACCAACAGCCGTAGCAACAGCAACACTAACAACCAAAAAGACATAATTACAACTACCATTACTACTAGTACTACTACCACTACTACTACTACTACTACTACTACTACTACTACTACTGCAACTGCTATTATTACTGCTACTGCTACTACTACGACTAATACTACTACTACTACTACTACTACTACTACCACTACTACTACTACTACTACTACTACTCATACTACTACTGCTACTACTACGACGACTACTACTGCCAGTACTATTTCTACTACTACCACTACTGCTACTACTACTACTACTACGACTACTCCTGCTAGTATCATTACTACTACTACTACTACTACTACTACTACCACTACTACCACTACTGCTACTACTACTACTACTACGACTACTACGATTACTGCTACTACTACTACTACGACAACTACATTGTGGCAAAGTGGAATCACCGAATTCAATCGGTCATCTTGGGCCTCTTGGAATCTTGGTTATACTGCTTTGCACGCGAGATGTCCGGTCATCTTAGCACCTTGGTCGCCCGGGCGGGCAAGGCAAGACGACCGGTTATGCTGGTCATCTTGCACTACATTCTCCACTTGCGCCACGTGGGCCACTTGTGCCACATGCACCGCGTGCACCACTTGCACACCACCTATACGCCACACGAACATCCAGATGACCAAGACCAGCCCCCCGTTGCCCGTCCTCTTTAATCCTACGTGCATCCGCCGCGCTTATCGGTTGAGGGGTTTCGGGTCAGCAGCTAGTGTTAGTATTAGTCTTGGTATCAGTATTAGGATTATAGGGTTTTTCAGCTTGGTTTAGGGTTTAGGGTTACACGCCCGGCATGCACATCGGTTTAGATGTTGAGGGTTGGTTGTTAGTAGTTGCATTAGTACTTTAATGATAGTATTAGTATTAGTGTTACGTGAGCATCGGTTTATGCATGTAGGGTTAGTTAGTGTCAATAGTGTTAGGATAAGTATTAGCATTCGTGTATTCGTATCAGTACTAGTATGTGGATTGGTACTGGCATTGGTATCGGTATCGGTATTGGTCTGGGTATTGGTATCGGTATTAGTATTTATATTCGTATTTCTATTCGTATTAGTTCCAGTACTAGTATTAGTAGTTTTCGTATGAGTATGAGTACTAATGTTAGAATTAGTGTTTGTGTTTGTATTCGTGATAATATTAGTGTCAGTATGAGTTTTAGTATTGGCATTGGTATTAGTAGAAGTTATAGTTAGTATTAGCATTTGTAGTGTTAGTAGCATTATTAGTATGAGTAGTATTAGTAGTAGTAGAAAATAGTACTAGTAGTGTATTAATAGTATCAGTAGTATCAGCAGTATTGGTAGTATTAGTAGTATGAGTAGTATGAGGAGTATGAGTAGTATTTGCAGTGTTAGTAGTATTAGTAGTAGCAGTCGCAGTAGTAGTATTTTTGTATTTTCTGTATTTTCAGGCTTTACAGTATCAGTAGAATTAGAAGTATTCGTAGTATTAGTAGCATTAGTAGCATTAGTAGCATTAGTAGTAAGAGTAGTATCAGTGGTATTAGTAGTATTAGTAGTATTAGTAGTGTTTCGCGCGCACGGCGATCTCATCGGTTTAGGGGCTTATGGTTCAGATTTTGGGTATTGGTGTTATTGCTAGTGTGAGAACTAGTATTAGTATTAGTTAGCATCAGTATGAGTAGTAGTATTAGTAAGAGTAAAGGGTAATTGTTTGAGGAATTGTCACAGTGATGGTGATCGTGATGGCAATAGTAGGTAAACGTAATGGGAATAGTAATAAGACCATTATTAGTATTATGTTAGTATTATCACCATTATTGTTACTTGTACTACAATTATTAGTCGTGCTAGTGCTAGTGCTAGTGCTAGTGCTAGTCCTAGTCCTAGTCCTAGTCCTACTCGTAGTCCTAGTGCTAGTGCTACTACTGCTACTACTACTACTGCTACTACTACTACTGCTACTACTACTGCTGCTTCTCCTACTACTACTACTACTACTACAACGACTACTGCTGCTGCCACTAGTACTACTGCTGCTAATATTAGTGCTACTACTACTATCAGTACTACTGCTGCTACTACTACTACTACTACTACTACTACCACTGCTACTACTACTACTACCAGCACCGGTACTACTGCTACTACCACTACTACTACTACTATACTGCCACCACCACTTCTACTGCTACTTGCTTCTACTGCTACTACTGCTAGTACTGCTGCTACTACTACTGCTGCTACTACTTCTACTGCTACTAGTAGTAGTAGTACTACTACTACTGCTGCTACTACTACTACAACTGCTACTACTCCTGCTGCTACTCCTGCTGCTACTGCTGCTACTGTTACTAGTAGTAGTAGTAGTAGTAGTAGTACTACTTTTACTACTACTACTACTACTACTACTCCGACTCCGACTCCGACTCCGACTCCGACTCCGACTCCGACTCCGACTCCGACTCAGACTCCGACTCCGACTCCGACTCCGACTCCGACTCCTACTCCTACTCCTACTCCTACTCCTACTCCTACTACTACTGCTACTGCTACTGCTACTGCTACTGCTACTGCTACTCCTACTACTACTACTACTACCACTACTACTGCTGCTACTACTACTACTACTACGACAAGAGTCCTACTGGTATTTTTGTGGGGAAAGCCAGTGGTCACACATAGTTACATATATATATATATGTAACATGCAAAAAGCTGAAAATTTAATTGCTTGCAACTGCCCGAGAGTCCACCAGTACTGTTACTGCTACTGCCACTGCCGCTGCTACCGCTCCCACTGCGGCTACGGCTTCGGTTACGGCGGCTGCTACTACGACAAGTACGACCAGCACCAACAGTCATCGTAAATATCCAGCTTAAGAACGAAAAGTCCGCAATATGGTATTGGCCTCTCCACCTTACAAGGTTGTGTCTCGGCGTCTTCGGGGGGTACGAGCCGATTCTGGGCTTCCCTGCTTGCAACCAATGTTTAAGGGGTGCTGTGCAATTTCCTTGGACCTCGGAGGTTCAACATAGTTGTAACCTTGTGCTGGAGCTGTTCCATGCCCGGTAGTACCCTGAAACCCTAACCCCAAACATATACTGAAGATTTTTCATGTCATTCGAACATCAATGACCAGGAGATCATTGTGCTGTCTTCTGAATTTAAACTTGGGTGTTGAGCAGCTGGAGGCCCTGGCCTAAACTGTACTGTTTTTGCTGATCTCCGAAGCTCGGGGTGTCAGAGCCGAGCTTCGGCACTTAACAGGAAACCTTGCATACTAAATCAGCATTTCGGGTTGTGGCATGTTTTTTGGCTTCCAGGTTTTCGACCTTTGGAGGCGTAAGGTCGAGGGACCCCTTTTGCATGTTTGGGTCCTCTGAGCTACTCATCCAAGAAGACGTCGTTGTGTTGATTTGCATCTTTCCAGTTCTTGTGTAGCGAAGCCGAAGCTTAGGTTCCCGGTTCCACGAGGCGGCTTGCCCAAAGCCGGGCTGAGTGTCGGCTTTTACCAAGCCTTCAGAAAAGGTCGAACCCGGAGGGGCTTAGTCCATCTTTGTTTTCTTAGTCTCGTAAGATTGGTTTAAGTCTTCCCGTGCATCTTCGGAACGAGACTATGTGGTTCGGAGAGTTGAGCTCGGCACTTGATGTCGTAGTTTGCGAGCACCAGAGACTTGCGGCACAGCACGCAATACCCTGGCTTGCGTCTTGAATGCCGAGGTTTGGTGCTGCGACATTGCCGTATCCACAATGTATTGTTAAGGCGTGCATTCGACCATGCGCAGAACTTGTCATGAACCTTGCTTGAAGCTGCGCACAGCGTGCAGTTCTGAAGAATCCACTTAGTGGTGATGCTGACGACGACAACCTTTTGCAGGGTGGCGCCAGCAAGCAACCACCCACACCCGTCGACTTCTTACCTAAACCCTATGACCATTTTGTACTTGCGGGAGAGGTCTTGGGCCGAATTCATCCCGCCACTGTCGGCTTACTAATGTCGATGCCGGGGGCCTCAGTGGGTGGAGGAGCAGGCACGGCACTGAAGCCGCCATGAAGCACATAAGTAGATTCCAATGATAGTTGCGAGAGGCATATTAATGACTAATCCGGTTACGCGGCTCTACCAGGAAATGCTGCTTTGTGTTACAAATAACGGGAAGCGCGCTGCTTGATTGCTGAGAATCATGCAGCCGCAAGGCAACAATCCACACGATGCCAGTGCCAGTAGTCTGTAAAAATCAAGACTCGTGATCGTATTTGCAGCGGTGGTGCTGCTACGTATGGCAGGCGCAGTAGCGGTAGCGCTGCGGTAGCGGTAGCGGCAGCTGCGTGGAGTAGTAGTAGTAGTAGTTGTTGTTGTTGTTCTTGCTGTCGTTGTCGGACTCGGAGTCGTAGCGGCACTTGCACTGGTAGTAGGATTAGTAGGAGGAAAACGAAGACGACAATTCAGCTCCTTCATCATCCTGCTGGCCATCGTCTCCGTCCTCATCTTCATCGTACAGATCAGGATCATCACGTACTCCGACTGCCCACCCACGACCTTGAACCGCAAGCCTTCAGAAGCCGCAATGCCCCCAAACTCCACACTTGTGATGACCACCTGTGCCTCTTCCTCTGACTACACGTGGCTACACGCTTCGCTGCTGGATCGCCGCACTTTCTAACCCTGTCTAGTCGCATCTAGTCTAGTACTCCTATGTGTGCTTTTTCTCTGGAAGCCTTCCGAAGCTCTCCAGTGGCTTTCTGAGAAGGAGCACCCAGGAAGCACCTCACCCCACCACGAGCCCGAGCAGTTACGGCGTATGCCACTCCGTGGTTTATCCTCGATACAAATTGGGCCCCAAGAAGAACCGCAAGACTTGCCCAACAAGAATGACCTCGGAGCCTTCGGGGTGGTCCGGGTGCCTCCAGGGCCGGCGGCGTTTGTTTTGGTGCTGAGGCCGCAGCCGGCCGTCACCACCCCTCAGGCCCCACACACCCAGAGTCCGGTGCCCTTGAAACCCTAAGGTCGGGATTCCCCTCGACACTCTTCACTTTCTTTGTGCCGACTCTGGTGGAAAAGATCGGCTCCCGAAGCCTGATGACACTCGGCCTCCCGGTGAGGAATCTATGGGATTTCGACGAATTCCGTGCTAGGGTTTGGGGATTGGTGAAGTAGGGCATGAGTGTTGGGAGTTGGGTTGGGGTAGCATGTTGAGACTTAGGTTCTTGAAATTTGTGGCTTCTGCATCTTGCCCTTATTTTTTTCAGCCCGAAAGCATTTTCGCCCTGATATCAGCCTGAATCCAAATTCTGGGTTCAGGGGCTCAGGGCAGGGCCCCAAAAATTCACATGAACTCTGGCAGGTTTGCTCCTCTATGGCCTTGGAACCTTCTGTTTTGGACTTGTCCCGGGCGCGCCGGGATCTACGCTGTGGCTGGGCGGTCAGTGAAGTGGAGAGTTTACCTACGCAGTTATCCGTTGATCAATTCCGGACATGTTTCGATTTCCTTTTCTGGAGTTCATGTCTTGAAGGCCCAAAGCCCCGCAACACTAGACCCTGAAGGCCAAACCTTGCTTTCTTTTTGAGTTGTCCTGTTGCTTGTAAGGAATTGGGCGGCGCAGCTGACGGCGCTGATTCTGATCGGTGCCCTGACTACAATGACTACAATGACTACAAAAAGCAGACCAAGGGGATGGCATAGCATTTCTTTAAGTAGTCGGATAGATCGAGCAGTAGCAGGAGAGAGAGGGAGCAGGCGAGAGCGAGCGCTACTGTAGAAGAGAGCGAGACCTATAGGAGCGAGAGAGACACTGACCCCTGGTGTTTTTGGCCGTGTTCCACATGCAGGGTGTTTTTATTTGGGTTTTGTATCGGTTGGTGGAAACATGCTGTGGCGGCCCCTTGGGGCGATGTCGCATCACTGTTCTTATATCGTAGTAGACTCCCGTTGGCATGGCTGCCTTTGACGACACCGCCTTTGAGGACAACCTCCATGACCCCATAATTGTAGGTTCTGTGCCTAATGAAGAGGGTGTCCTGCCTTCAGTTGCCATGCTAGGATCCCTAGGAGGGGTTTGCGGACTTGCTATTCGGCCGCTGACCGAACCATTTGCTGAATGAAGGCTGAATGCTTCCATGTTGAGCCCAAAGTCTACCGCGATTTACGCCCATCGATAATGCAGCTCTTGTTGGTAGCACTATGCAGCACTGATGCTAGAACAGGTACGTCTGCCAGAGTTGCCCTCGCGATCTTTGTTGTTGCCGGTGGGGGTGGGAGAGGGGGGTGGGGGTGTACACACACACACACCCGCACACACACCCGCACACACACCCGCACACGCACGCCCACACACACACACACACACACACACACACACACACACACACACACACACACACACACACACACACACACAC
>BGNK01007576.1:0-16834 GCA_003297005.1 Symbiodinium sp. clade A Y106
ACGCTGCGTCTGGCAGGCCGTACCACCTGCGAAGATCATCCACACTCGTCAAGGTTTGTGCTTCAGTCTCGGAAGGGAACAGGCTCATCAGTGCGCGCGCTCCCGAACATGAAAGGAAGGAGAAAAAGGCCCACAGCCTCAGAACTCTAAGCCTGGCCATCGGCCTTGAGCTCTCTCGGCTGCTGTTGCTTGCAGCTCCCTCCCTACCGCCCTATACGCAACCGTGCCCCTCACGCANCAGCCTCAGAACTCTAAGCCTGGCCATCGGCCTTGAGCTCTCTCGGCTGCTGTTGCTTGCAGCTCCCTCCCTACCGCCCTATACGCAACCGTGCCCCTCACGCATTTCATGCGTTTCACTCCATGAAGAGCTCCAGAAAGTCAGTTACTCCGGCATCTCTCTGCAGCGCCTGATAGTCAACATCGGCACCAGCAGCAAGTTTCAATGGCTCCTCAACGACACCAGGTATCGCCATGCTGTGGATGCCCGCGAACTGGCCTTATTGAGGAGCGGCATCGAGCAAAACTACACGTTCCATGGCACACACCTGAGACACCAGCAGCTGGCAAGCCTGCTTCTTGCCCCGAAGGTTGTTGTCTGCCAGCTCTACAGACAGCTCCTCCAGGCAGTTCCGAACGGCAGGGTGAGCGCTAATCTTGGCAGACGCAAGCAGCTCGCCCGCCGACTCCATGAATAACAGCGTCTTGAAGCAGCTGCCAGGAACAGATCGGCCACAGGGCTCAGCTGCGCGTGCCTCCAGATACGCCACAAAGTGATCGGTCTCACCGAACGCGCCAAGGACCCAGTCTGCGCAAGGTGGTCGCTCGGCGGCCTTTTCCCAGGCGCTTCATGGCCGCATCAGCCAGCTCCGGCCAGGCCAGAAGCAGACCATGAGGCCACGCAGGGCAGTAAAGGGCTGAAGCGATGGTAGTGTGCTAGCTTTATGGCGACGCCTGTCCATTCCAGGGACTGCAAGCCCGTGTGAGAAATCCTAGAAGAACTTGCCCACACGTCGGCAGCGGCCACTAGAGCAGAGAAGCTCGAGATCTCCTCCTCACTGACAGCCCGGCCCGCCCGCCTTTCCAAAATCGACTGCAGCTCCTCAGACGACAAGTCCGAAAGAGTTGCTAACTTCGACACGGTCCAGTTCTTGAGTGCTGCGCCCACTGCATCACACACACCAACCGAGGTGCCAAGCTCGCACAAATCCATCACACAGGAGAAATGCAAGCTACTTCTGCCCGGAGCCTATCACACTTCACCTTGGAGGTAACTCGAGCAGAATGCTAGCAAAACTAAATATGTAGCTGCAGGTGTGACATGAACACCGAAACGACTTATGTGCTCCGCTTCGCTCCGCACAGTTTAGCTTGCGATTCTCCATGACTCAACGCCTTTTCGAACCCCGACTGAAGTTGTACAACAGTTTATGCCACCGTCTTGTCTCTTCACCAGTATTGCATGATCAAACACGCATACGGAACTGGAAAGCCGTCGGTGCAACAGACAATAGCTACCTCTAGTCTTAGTGTGAATGTTTACTCGGGCCCAACACGAATCAACATAAACTCAGAAAGCATGCTTGTTCATGGTGACGGTCACTGTCACTGACCATCCATCTCAAACAATGCATGTGCCCCACGCTGCGCAGTGCCCCGCCACTGACGACCCCCAGCATTACGAAACAGCCGGCAAAACGAGGCAGCTGATTCATTGAGAAGCTCAGGATGCAGTGAGATGTAGATTGCAACGGGAGAGGTGCACAAGAGCTCGCGAGGGTTCGTGACAGAAGCAAAAGCCAAGGCAACGCCATGAAGAGACCAGGAAAAGCACATTCTCGCACATAATGTCCTAAAGAGCAGACCAGAACCATCCGAAGCATCCTCCCATCGCCAGGCCTCGCCATCTGTCATGAGTGGCAGCGCCTCCTCATCGGTGAGGTGAGGGAGCTGCCAGCCTTGCAGGAGAGCAGAAATGACAACACCAGGCTGATAGAGGGCCTCTCTGTGCTTCCGTGCGACGCATGGCAGCCCTTGGTCCGGCAACATAGATCTTGTTGATGATCAGTCGAATGGTGTCGAAACGAACCGAATCCTCGCAAAGAGAGAGCTTTCTGCTAGGCTCCGAAGGCAGGGCCTAAGCCAGACGGAGCCACGCCTCCCCAGAGGAGAAGGCCAACTTCAGGAGCAGCTGAAGGCCACGCCACCGGCAGGCAGGCTTGCCTATGAGCAGAAGAATGCTTCTGTTGCGCTCCGGGCCGCTCCTTGCGGAGGCCTTCGATTAATGCCAGAATGGTAAGCAAAGCCATCTTTCGAGCCTGAACATCTGGTGCCAAGTGGGAGAGGCTGCTTAAACCCGCACTTTGCGCCCTTTAAGGTACCAACCGATGCCAGCTGACATTGTGCTTCAAGCGCTCGGAAGGCAGAAACAGGCACCGCCGGGAGCTCACCGAGGAAATTTCTCAACTCACGCCTGACACATGCTCACGCCCATGCATGTACCTTTATGCGCGCTTCATAGCAGGCCGGCCTGGGAACATCTCGTTTTTCGAACTCAGCCAGGCACATGTCGAAGAGCTCCTGTCCACCCGGCTGATTGCACTCTTCGGCAATACAACTGGAGCCGGCATGCACTATCGTGCCGTTAAAAAGAATAATTCTTGGCCCCGCTCCGCGTAGGTGAAGCTGGTCCCTGCAAGACGCCTGGAAGATCCACCTGCCTCCAAGACAGCCAGTCACTGCCTATGTACAATGAAGACTTGCTAGTGCCTCCAAGATTTCACGGAGAGGTGCACTTGTTCCAACTGCGGACTCCTTGTCGCGTGCGAGAAAGCATGGACTCCCTGTAAAATCATGGTGGATCTATTCGGAGCCTGAAACCGGGCAACATCCGCGGAAAACTTCGCGTAGAACAGCTCCACGAGCTGATCCATGGCCGCTGATGCACCCACCTTGTCAACTCGGAAAACATGTCCATTTATCTCTGCTGACACACATCTGCCTTGTTCGCTGATTGCAGGGAAGCCTAGCAGTGACAGGTTCTCTCTGGATTGCTGAGGCGGCTCTGGTATGACTGAGGCCTTCAATGAGTCGAAGGTACGCAGCACGTAGGCCTGACACCTGCTAAACAAGGCGAGGCAGTATCATTCATATAGCATGCACAAGTTCAACAGCCATCTCAGCTGCCAGCATGGAACGCTGCAAATCTGGTTGCCAGGCTGTCCTACACAGCACGAAACGTAGAAGGCGAAACCGCAAAGATGCATTAGAATCTACAAACTCACAGCGCTGCCGCTGACTGCAGAAGTAGTCAAGAGCGTCCTTGGACCAGCCGCAAGGTGCAAGGCAACCTGCCCGTGGCTCGCGCTCATCCCGACTTTGCAAAGGTCTCGCCCAAAGGCAATCTTAGCCAAGGCAGTGGGTTGCGTGGCAACGGCATGAGCAGCCATTCAGTCATGCCAAACTCGCACCTCAATGGATGGGAGAGCAAGGCTTCTTCAAGCAAACTGACTGCTGGCAGTTCCTTTAACGGTGCTAAAGTCATTCCTTCTCCGCAGCTGTAGCTGCAGTGCAGCTACCAGTAAGAAGTTCAACCAAACTTGGAGAGAAGAGAACTGCCTGTGTCACTCTTGCAGCTGTATGCGCGAAGGCGACGAAAGCTTGGTGACGCTGTTTTGCGTCTTTGGCTGTTTTTGCTATCGCTCCTGATGCCCCAGAGCTCTGGACATGTAGGCCTGCTGAGGTTTGCCCTCGCTGTCGGAGCGGCTGAGAGACGTAATTGCATTCGGACAAGCAGATGGGCTTGTTCGAGTCGACTGGATTGTCAGACTGACGATCGCTGCTGAGTTCGACTTCTCCAATCGGCCACGGTACCCAGATGCCCGATGTGGTGGCTTTGTGACTCAAGGGGTTGTTCCTCGATGCAGTGCGGTCTCTCTCGCTCTTTCTCTCTCCCCCTCTCTCTCCCTCTCTCTCCCCCGTGCTAGTTGAGCGCTGGCTCCTCAGCTCGTCCGGTGAGTGGGTGACACTTCACGCGTCTGTTCCTCGCCTCGAGCATCCTTCAACATCCTGAAACCATGTCTTCACAGTTTGAAAGAGCCTGCAAGGAGATTCATGACAATATAGATACCCTCGAGTGATATTTCGGTTTGACAAGCCTCGCAATTTGGCCCCTCTCGGCTGGTTGCACGAACGTCTTGCTGAATAGCAAGGATCTGTATTCTGAGTGATTCTATGACACGTAACCGCAGGTCAAATCGTCATGAGGTTGCAGGCACAGCAGCGGCCTGTCGGCTGACTTTCTCATAAGCGGCGAGCTGCGATGGCAGCAGACAGCATTTTAGAAGCGACATGTCCATTCCTCACCCAAGGCTTCGGCATCAACCTTTTGGCTGTCATTGGCACAGAATGGCACAACATCATAAGCGCACGACTGCTCCAGCTGGCTAAAATCTCCTCATACAGCTTCAACTGCAATGCCTCGGTGCTTAAGTGCCAACACAGTGGCCGCGACCCATCGGCCAATGCACTGAGGCAGCCGCATCCTTTGCACGGACGTCTTTGGGAAGTTGCACTGTCCCAATTTCCATCGGCACAAGGTGTGAGGCATCGCTCCCGTCAACACCGGAACGGTCCGCAGATAGTGCTGCCCTCGGATCGCGTGCCCCAGGCTCTTCAGGCTTGTCGGGTTCAATCCGGGAGGCCGCCTTGCCATCTATCAGCAGAGACAGCTGCTCTTGAAACGCGTCCGGCTCCGATGCCCCATTCGATCCGTGCCCCGGAACAGGATCAGAGAATGCAACGGCGTTTTCATGAGCGCGTTCTCGATGAAGGCTACGCTGCACCGACAGCGAGCTCAAGGATGTAAGTGCTATGCGAGCGAGCTCAGCCTCCACACGGACATGATTTTGATTCAACCGAGGACAGTGTGCTCCTACGGTCCTACACCCATGTGAGATTTCGGCGACAAACAACCAGCAAGTCATTTACTCCTTCTGGTCACCCAGGCGCCTGACTGCTGATTTTGGTCGCAAGCACTGCCGGACCAGGAACGTGCCCGGCTGGCTCCCGCTGACTCGGCAACCCGAAATAGTCTTCCAAACGCCTGCAAGTTGACTCTGCTTCACCGGACAGCAAAGCATCTGCATCAAAGATCACATCTTCTGCCATTGTCCCGTCACCGCATTGCCAGGTCCAAACCTTGGTCGTCTGTTCTCTACGAGTTCTCTCGTCCTACAGCTAACAAGGCTACATTTCCGCGACGTGCGCACATGTGCAAACTTACTCGCTTAGATACACAGACATACGGAGGGTTTGATGGGTGAATTCTGTCGACCGAAACCATCCAAACCTGCCCGACCAGGAAACTAGACCACGTGGTCGATTTTGAGCGTCATCATACCGCGATCACCATCATGGCGTGGTTTTGCAGAAGAATGTTGTCGTTCCCTGCCCACCCACCTTACACCGAGGAACCTTAGGAGCCCAAAACCGCCAAAAACTATATCGGACGTTGTGGGACACGGAGCGGCAGTGGACCCAAAGACAACACTGCAAATGCCGAAATGTTTTGATGCTGTATTGCGCGCTAACCCGCATCTGGGTGCAAGACCAAGCAGGTCCCAAACCCTGAACCCTACAGCTCTGCTCCCAGGCCATGGCCGTTCTCATGGTTCGGCAATGGATGCTCTAGGCCCCAAACACATTGGACCATTAACGTCATGAGCTGTTGCTATGGATGCTCTATCGTGAAAGGCGCACTTTGGACAGGGCATGAAGGAAAAAACTGTGCATTCGGATTGCTGGTCTTTTAACATGCAAATCAAGACTGGGAAAACTATAAACATGACAACATCGGAAACACGAAAGCTGCAAATACGCTTTTAGACACAATGAACAGAAGGGAGCACAAAGCGAACATCATCAACAAGCTGAGCATTTCAGCACTATTTTTAACAACTGCACCAAAAATGCACTAAAACACTGCATTCATGACCAAACAATGCCAACAACTATAGGTCTTCCTCTCGCACAGGGGCAGTGAACCACCACCACCACCGTTGACAGTGGTGGTGGTGGTGGTGGTAGTAGAAGTGGTAGTAGCATTAGTAGCAGTAGTAGGAGTAGGAGTAGGAGTAGTAGGAGTAGGAGTAGTAGTAGTGGCAGTGGTGGCAGTAGTAGTAGTAGTAGTAGTAGTAGTAGTAGTAGCACTACCTACGACTACGACTGCGACGACGACGACGACGACTACTACTACTACTACTATTACTACTACTACTACTACTGCTACTACTACTGTTACTGCGACGACGACTATTACAATTTACTACTGCTTCTGCTGCTACTACTACTACGGCTACGACTGCTACTACTACTGCTGCTACGACTACTATTCCTAGTACTACTACTACGACGACGACTACTACTACTACGTGCTGGGAAACGGCACGCAAGTTGAAATCTGCCACTTATAACTTATAACTACTTGGTTCGCTTGAGCCTCACGCAACATTGCCATCTAGCGTTTTACACTTTTACGCCAGTTGCTCCGCTTGTGCCGTTTCACACACATGTGCTCTGAACCTCAAAGCCTAAACCCAAAAAACCTAAACCCTAAAACCTTCGACCCCCAACCCTGAAACCGTAAACCCTTAGCTAAGCCCAGCACGGCTTCCTTACACCAGCACAAGTGGCGCCCGTCCCTGAAGTGGGACAAGTGGCGCCCGACCCTGAACAGTCCTGGCGGTATACGCACTTTGTAGTGGGGCAACACGAAGCGTTATCGACTTTCAAGTGGTCTAGAGCCGCGCTTGAAATAGCGGGTTTCCGATTCCCAGTTTGATGTACTACCATTACCATTACTGTTGCTAGTAATTACTAGTACTTAGTACTTCGAGTACTACGACTACTACGACGACGACTACTACTACTTCTGCTACTACTACTACTACTGCTACTACTACTACTACTACTACCACTACTACTACTACTACTATGTACTACTACTACTGCTACTACTACTACTACTACTACTACTACTACTACTATGTACTACTACTACTACTGCTACTACTACTACTACTACTACTGCTACAAATTTTGTTGATATTATGATGACTGTTACTGCGTACTAGTACTACTAGCACTGGTGGCACGACGACAATGACGACGACTACTACTATTACTACTACTACTACTGCTACTGCTACTGCTACTGCTACTGCTACTGCTACTGCTACTGCTACTGCTACTGCTACTACTACTACTACTACTACTACTACTAGTACTACTACTAGTACTACTACTTCTACTAGCGAAATAGAGCGGTCACCAGAAAGTACACCCTGTTTTCGCCCTTGAGCCAAACGTCAAGACGTAGGCAGTCAGTTAGTGTACAAAAGGCCCACTGCATTTTCCGTCCCCCCTCTGGGTGACTGCGTCTTGCGCGTCGACCCTCTCTCTGCCCGGCCCAGAAAGAGGATCTACGCCGAAACAGAGGTCAAAAGAGAGGTAACAGAAGGTGCGGCCTATTCAAGAAGGCTACATGCATCCATGAAAGCGGATGCCCTAGAAGCTTTACACAGTTCACAAACACAAGGTAAAACGACCTACAGCTTCTGCTCTCAGCGGCAGCGCCGGACTCCAAGAGGCTGGGCAGCTGTAGAAGGCGGTGGCGCGGCGCGACGCAGCGCACCGGAAACGGCAGAGGCAGCAGCTGAACCTTGGCTTTTGGCGACTGAGACAAGTCGCGAGTCTCGCGACTCTGTCTGTCTCCAGTGTTGTAGTGAAGGTGAGGGAGGATATCTGCGAGTCTCGCAGACTACCCAACCTCAAGTCCGCTAGGAGGTGGGAACCTTGGTCAGTCCCAACCTTCGCACAAGGTCTTGGAAAGGGAGTCTTGCTAGGGCTTTGGTAAAGAGGTCGGCAAGCTGTTCCTTAGTATTTGTGTACTTAAGGAGAACTTCGTTTTTGTGGGTTTTGACGAAGTCCGACCCCGAAGCGATCGACAGCTTGTGCGTGCGCAGCAAACCCGTTAGTTTCACCGAATACCCTGCCTCAATCACCTTTATTACCGCCTCATTATCTTCGTGAATGACCAACGGGACAACATGCTCAGCGACTTTCGACAACAAGTCCTGCACTGGCAATGCTTCAACAAACAATCCTTCAGCAAGCGAGATCATCTCGGCCTCCGTCGTGGAGCGAGAAACCGCTCCTTGACGTCGACTCGACCAGGCTATTGGGAATTGTGTGCCCTTTGGGCCACTGATTTGAAGCCAAAGTCCTGAGGTCGATTTGGCGGTGTGGGGGCAACCTGCCAAATCGGCATGCACAAAGAGATCCAACACGCAATCCCTCAACGGGTCTTTGACCACCCCCCTCAAACCGACATCGATGGTCTGCAGCACATAGCACATCAGTTTGTGCGTTTGCTTGTCTGCATTCTTAGACCAGATGGTCGATTGAGCTGCTAAGGCGGAGATGGCATGCGCGAGGTCTGGTCTGCAAAGACGTGAGTTCACTTGCCAATCCTCAAGAGGTAGAGAACCTTCAGCCACGTATGGTGAGTCAGTTCCCTTCAAAGCCTTGGCACCCGGAAGCGAAGTGTAAAGATCGATGGCTTGCTGGGCATACTCGCCCATGTGGAACAGCACCGTAGAGGAATCTAAGAACTTGTGGTAGCGACCTAGAAACCTATCAACTTCACTGGGGGCCTCGATTTCGATATGTTTCGACAGCAGTTCCCAAAATTTCCTAAGAGACTCTGGTCTGTGCGCTGCCAAAATATCGTCGACGTAGATAGTCACCGACACGCTCAACGATGAAATCCAAAACACTGAGGGAAAACCCTCCACCACAGAAGCCATCAGCAACGACGTGAGGATCTCTTCCAGATGTGCCTGCCAAAAGGCAGGGGCGTCTGGATGTCCATAAAGTGCTTTGCGGAGGCGTACGGCCACTCGCTTAAATTTTCCACGCCATTCCGGAATCCACAATTCCGACGGAAGCACAACCCAAGTGGGAACTGAGGTTTTCAACGGCGCCTGAAGGAAGGCCTGACACGCGTCAGCTGCCTGCACCAAGAAACCACTCAACATGCCAACGAACAAGGTCAAATTAATGGCTTGTATGTTTGTCGGAAGCGAATGCAAGGCCTGAAAGAGTGCCGGTGCGCCACGCTCATCTCGAACAGCGTCACCACGATACACAATCCTACCTTTATGCACATGCTTCTCAACCGGCATGTCGAAGTTCTTTATCCCAGCGATTGTCATGGCGTCTGCGACGTGGATTTTGGTACCTGACTTACACGCTTGTTGACACAAGGCTTCCGGCTCTATCGCAGAAGAGTCGTCCCAGGTTTCCTTGAGTCTCAACTTCTCTCCTTCTTTCGTGATGGCTTGTAAAGCGTCTGGTGAAGCCAACATTTCCTTGCGGGTCAGAGACTTCGTAACCATACCAAAGGACTCTTCCAGACCAAACATGCACGCACTTTCTCTGGGCACATGTTCCCGGACTTGTGGGGTCTTTGGGATGACAGGCACAGCAGGAACGTGATCGTGCACTTCTCTTGGACAAAGCGCTCCTAAAACAACGGTGGCCATGGCCCTGTTATAAAAGCGAGCCTTGTACTCTTCATGTTCATCAAGGTCTTGATGTGGCAGTGTACACCTACACGTTCTCCTAGCCATCTCAGTGCTAAGCCTGACGCTCGAGCTAGCAAAGCACCATGCCATCAAAGGTCTTCTGTCTCCTACCTGAAGTCTGAAGGAACACCCGGTGGGGTAACTCAACTGAAGATCAAAGCGCGTGATCAAATTGAGAACAATTGGATCTCTCCAGCCGAGGTAGTGTCTAGGCCACTCAAAGGCAACTGTACCACCGGAGCAGGCGGCAACTTCAGCCAACTTTGAAAAGTGCCTAAGCAACAAGACTTCTGAGTTACGCGTGTTACGCTTGTGACTGTCCAGCGTCGGCAGTGAACCAAGAAGGTGTAGGACTTTGTGGTTTGAGGCTTGTTCTGTCATCCACAGTTCAATCTGAGAGACGGCGAGAGGATCCGTCAGATCCGCGAAATCCCGACTTAATCCCAAATATTCTATTCCAAACTCCTTGGTCACGCGTCTCAGTTGACTGTCTGGTGAGCAGCAGAACTCTACCACACAAGTACCAACCGAGTCTCTCTCAAGCTCTCTACGCGTTGCTGCTGGCAAGGCAAACACCGCGCCTCGAGGCAGTTGAGAAAACAAACTTTGAGCAAGGCTCTCGTCAACAGCACCACACTCCGGAGAGAGGAGCAAGTCAACACAAGCAGTCAAGCCCGACGAGACCTCAACACCTGATCCCATTGATGCCGGACCAGTGAAAGCGGGAGGCTCCGGTTCATCGGGTGGACGGTAGTCCGCTTCTGCGGCCTCGTCTTCTGTTCTTTGAACCTCTTCAGACTTTGCCAAAGGCTCGTGGAAATCCAACAACGCGTCAAAACGCTCACGACACGAAGCTGAATGATTGTACGATCCTGTTTTACAGTCATCGCACTTGGGACTTTTCCCATGAACAGCAATACGCAACTTGGTGATGGCCCTGTGATGCTTTGTCACTGAAGCAGACGTCTCCGCTCCATCCTCTCCTCTCGCAGCGACTGAGATTTCCCCTGACTCCACTGGTGGGGCAGTAAATGCCTCAGGTGGTGGAAGCTTATGGTGAGGATTGTCTTCGTCAAGCCTTTTGGCCTTTGCGAGTGGGAAGGACCATTTCCCATTCGGCACTGCCAACTCTTTAGTAGCTACTACGCTGAAGTCTCCTTCTCGGACCAACGACAACGGAGCAACAAGGTGAACACCTTTGTGACGCAAACCGTCAATGACCGTGGGACCCAAATACAATGAGGCTTCGCCGCTCGGCGCGAAGGTTGCAGCATCTTTGTTCTTGTACCACACCAATGCACCAAAGGGAATCAAGTGACCCTCATACGGATAGCCTTCGTACCTGGTACCCGCACACTCGAGCTCTTTCTCCTTAGCCAAATCTTGAATGACCTTAGGGGGCTCAAGTGAAGCGTTGCAGTGGAAAGCAAGCACCTTTGCGCATACTTCCAAAACCTGTCTCCAAGACCTGATTGCAAAAGCAGGGTCCTGGTCCCTTGTTTCAAGGTTCTGGTGACGGATTCAGCGAAAGGGTTGTGAAGGCGATCCCCGGGAACACTAGGCTCTGAGTTGAAGCCCAAATCGCGAACTGCCTTCAAAATCTCTGGTGCACAATCAGAAGCAACACTGACTATGGGAGACTTCCTACCACAGAAATGTCGCAGTGAATTCTCAACCTCTTCGCTGTCCTTAGTTTCCGCAGGATAGGTCCAAACCATTCCGGAATACCGATCTCTGCAAACAAAAGAAACCACCTCATCCCCATCCGCCGGTTGATCGTAAACAAACATGTGATCTACAGCTATTCGCTGGCACGGTCCTTCTGGTTCCTCTATGTTGCGAGCGTCCTGAAGGGTTTGGCTTTGGTTGGGGCGTCGACGATGGTAGTGTCCAGTAAGCTTTGCTTGAAGACAGATATTGCACTTCCTCGATTTTGGGTAGTGCGTAAGGAAATGGTTCGGTTCCAGTTCGTCGACCCATTCCTCATCCGAATTCTCGTCTGTTCGTGCAGCCAAGTCACGTTTCAACCCAGCCTCTTTGCTCGATGAGAGATGCTCCTCCCTCTGGGACCGCGCGACGCGCAGGCTCCCGGGAGACCGCGAGTTTCGCAGCCTCTCCTGAAGGATGAGCTTCCCGATGGAACTCCGTCACCATCAGGTCCGCCGCAAAAGGCAGCGGAGCTTCCTGAGCGTCCAAGTCTTGCCACTTTACCTGACGTTCCACCTCGAACCACTGTCCAGCTGACGTGTGCAGCCACGTGGTGCGAAGCACTGGAGCAGTTTCCTCAGTAACCTGAAAGGTTTTCGGATTCCTCAGCGTGTGCAACAGGCTTTCTCCGAACCTACTCCAACCAGGTTTCTCCGAAGCGCTCAAGATAAACCCTGGGGGCACCAACGGAACAAGGGTTTCAGCAGGCATTCCAGAAATCAACTCAACCTTTTCCTTAAAAATCGGAACACAGTGATCTACTCTGTCAGCCAGTCTACACTCATCAAGGTCAACGTCCATTTTGTACTCGACGCTAGGCGGGATAAGGTACGGAACCCCGCCCGAAGGCCAGAAGAAACTGTATCCCTGGTTCATCACAAACTGTTCGATCGAGTACACCAGAGGACAGGACTTCAACATGAACATGTTGGCTGCCGTTTTCAAGGATTCGGTCCACACGCCAATCGACTCGTTGGAGTGCTTCTTGCCTCCACCCGTCTCAAAAGCAACGTGGCTAGAGGAGGTGCCGCAAAACTGATCTACAACGTCCGAAGCAACACCTCGATTCACAAAGGCTTCCTTAGAACCTAGATGCTCTCCGGCTCCCGTGTCTCCAATGACATCCAAAGTGCAGTTAGGACCCACCGAAGACGCCGTGGCTCCCGACGTCAACGCTGCAACAACCATCGCTACCGCGGTGGCCTTTGGAGTTGCCTTTGCAGCAGCTGCCTTGACTTTGGGCTGTGGAGCGGGTGCGCCTGGGACGGTGATCTTCTCGTGCTTGAAGGGGCAGTTGTCTCCTCGTGTGCACTTGTCCTTTTGGAAAAAGATACACACTCCTTCCTCTTTTGCCTTCTCGAAGAGTGGGTCGGGCTTCTTTCCTTTTCCTTTGTCTTTGCCTGACTTGTCCTTGTCGTCCTTGTTCTTGTTGGTATTGTTTCCGGTGTTGGGAGACCCCGTTCCTTTGCACCCCTTTCCCTTAGGCTGTCCGCCTTTGCCGGACCCGGGTTTGTCCTTGTCGCTTTTCCCTTTGTTGTTCTTGTCCGTGGGGGCTGGAACTCCTGGAGTTTCCTTCTTGGGACCTTTCCTCAATGCTTCTTGGATCGAGATCATGTTCTGCTCCTGTTGTCCTTCCAGCATGGTGCGTTCTAATCTGGACCACAACCAATCGAAACCTCTCTCCGGCGCTCCCTCGGGTGAATCCCTGACTTTGTCAGTGTGTCTACGCAACAAACCCACCTTCTTAAGCCTCTCAAAAAGCCACTTCGCAAGTAACTTCTCTGACGGTCTCTCCGAAGTAGGGAGCTGGCTGAGGATATACCTTGCCTTGTCACGCCACGCCTTGAGGGACTGCATTGAACCCTCCGGGGCCGGCATGGAGAACAACTCAAGCTCCGAAACTACGGTGCCATAGGTTGAATCTGGATCAAACTCTCGGACAACAAAGTTCAACAACACACGACCACGCAAAGGACGCGCGCGAGCCTCACAATCCTCAATGTACGACTGAAACTTGAGACCAAAATGGGATTTCAAGTGTTCTGGTTTGGTGAGGGCGCTCGCCAACACACGATCCAATCGAGGATAAGGATCTGAGGAACTGTGGAGTGCTCGGATCTCAGTGTCGGATCGGGCTCGAATCGCCCTCAAGATCCAATCAGTGACGGCTCCGTCCGAAGATCGATCATACGACGAGATCATTGGCACTATGGAATTCCTCCAAGCTCTGAACGCTCCGGCATTCTCGGGCAACGAAGGAAACTTCATATGACGCAGATCCTTCTGCTTGACATGGAGAGCCTCCAAGTCTTCATCATTGCAGGGACCGGTGGAGGCTGAAGGGGCGGCCTCTGCCTCTTCTTCTGCACTCGATGCAGTGTCGATGCGATGCATGCGTGCCGGCGACGACGAATGTGCATGTTGAGGCGTGCCGACAGGATGGGATGTTGCTTCTGGGGGTGACCAATTGTTCCAGGATTCTTGATTAATCCAGAGGTCTTGGACTACGTCCCGTAGAGCAGCAAACTCACCCTCTAGGTTAGTCAACCTACCTGTGATCGCGTTCAGGGCTTGTTCATCTACATGATTTCTCGCATCATTTGATGGCTGTTGGGGCTGTGGATCTTCCCTGGGATGGTTCCTCGGGAGATTCGGGGATGTCGTGGGGATGCCGTTTGCATCTCTCCGCTCCAACTCCCTACGGAGGCCTTCTATGTGTTCCATCAGCTTCTGCTCTCGTTGTTGTGCTAGCTCCAGTTCTGCCGCAAACCGTACCGAAAGGATCTGAGCCTGGGACCTGGTTTCATTTACCATGGCCTCGGCTTCCCCTCTGGCTTGAACTACAGCTTGAAGGGCTTGGGCTTCGGTGGTTGAGACCCTTTGGTTCGCTGCTACAACCTGCCTAGCCGCCTCTAGCACAACCTCCTGATCAGTAGAATGATGCACATGTACCTGCCGTTGATCCACCTGTTGAAGGATTTGTTGGTGTACTTCCAAGCTCCTTTGGTCATGTTGTTCGAGATGGTGTGTGGTGTTGTGTTGGGTGTGATCGCCCTGACGGTAAAAGGACATGGTGGCTTGTTCCTGTTGCAATGGATGATCTGTGCTGGGACCCAGGACTCTAGGCTGACCCTGCGGAATCACCAAAGCATCCTCTGAAGAAACCACTTCCATTGAAACCGGTTGGCGTAACCCCAGCTCGGAAGCCCCCGCACGGCGCGCGGACAACTCCCTTGCAAAGGTACGCTTGGGCTTCACCTCCTTTTTCACCCCTGCAACACCACTGGAAGAACTACCAGAAGCCGAGGAAGCCCCCGGTCGTCCAACCATTCCTTCCACAACTGACCCCGAACTAAGTTCCATTGAAAGCTCTGCTTCTGAGGAGCTCAGGGTAGCCATGCTGTGCGCCTGCTCAGCGGCTTCTGCCGCGTCCTCGGCCACCTTTGCCCCTGCCTTTCTGAAGTCCGGGGCTTGGCGGGGTTCGGCCTTCGAGCGCGGGTCGTAGGGCAGCCCACGTGTGAGGCGTAAGATCTGGTTCTTGGGAGCTGATTATGTCCACAATCGAATCCCAACGTTTGCACCAAGTTAGGCCTCTGGGGAGTTCCTCGCCTGGGCGTAGCTTGTAGAGTAAGTCGAACCACACAGTACGATGCGAGGAGCCTCTCTCTAGATAGCTACACACGATCTCGTACCCGTCGTCCACGACAACGTGAGGTTCAAAACTCACAGCAATCAAGGCCTTATCCTCTCTCCTGTCACATATGGTGACGGAGATCTTGTTCCTGACGCCTTCCCGTTGCAGGTTTCTCGAAAGGGCTTGCACGGCAACGACCACTTGATTGCGCTTCTCTGTAGAGGTTACACCTACGTAGCTCAAGATGTGCAGCTCTACTTTAGGGTTTTCCTTCAGCAAGTTCAACAGGGCAATCTTCGTGGGGGTTGCTACCGCTCCTCCCTGTGACCACCAACACCTGCGACCCGACCTCCTCGTGGCCTCCTCGTCCAGATCAAGAACACCGTGAAAGTCCAATACCACCCGAACCGAAGTATGGCGAGTGGGAGGTGACGATGGTTCACGTGGCACCTGTGATCCACCTGCCTTCTTCTCCTTCACCTCTTCACCTGGCGGATCCTCGCCTCTCCCTGAAGCCTTCTTATGCTTTCCCTTAGGGTCCGAAATACTACCCTCTACGGGGCGCAGCTTAGCGGGATTTAAGGGGGGGGTGCGGGTTGGCAGCAAGCGAGCATCTTGAGCATGGCATGGAGCATCTTGAGCATCTTGCGTGCAGACAAAAAACCATTACATGAAATTATAAGCGGCCCAGAAAATCATGCATTCCAGTCTTGCTCGACATTGAATAAATGCAAGTATCTGAGCAAGTGTTGTAGGAAGCTAGTACTAGGCACTAAGGCACTGGATAAGTGCATACATCTACGGCGCTGAGCAAGCGCAAACCCTGACTAGTCTTCTCACTTCCATGAATTAAGTAAGTCGATGTAGTGGTTTCAAAGGTTAAATTTTGTATAGTTTACATATATATATATGTATGAAAAACGCACTCACAACTCAGTAGACGTCGGATCTGAGGGTGTAGAGCGGTGTAGAGCGGCACGTTTCTCGTAAATCCCCATATCTTGTACTTGTTGATTTTNTCACAACTCAGTAGACGTCGGATCTGAGGGTGTAGAGCGGTGTAGAGCGGCACGTTTCTCGTAAATCCCCATATCTTGTACTTGTTGATTTTCTTTAGGCGTTGGTCCCAAATGTTTAGAGTTTGGAAAGAATATAGTGAAGATCAGTAAGACCAATCAAGGTATACATTCAATGTGGAGACTCAGGGCTGGGTACATTTGGAATGCCCTCAGATGATGTAGAACCCGGGTTATTTTTTGTATGACTTAGATGAAGCAGCTAGCATCTAGATAATATGAGGTTTTGTTGCTAAAAAAACTAGAACCTATTATCTATATCTATATCTTATAAATATCCACCCTGGACCTTAAACCCTAATCTACTTCCAGTCCAGTCAGGCACACGTCCCGCATGAGGCTAGGTTTTCGTCTTCTTCTTCCTGGAGGCCGGGGCCTGTGCGCCGAAAGGCGCCTGGCCGGAGATGCGAGGGGTGCCCAGAAGCGCCAAANAGGCACACGTCCCGCATGAGGCTAGGTTTTCGTCTTCTTCTTCCTGGAGGCCGGGGCCTGTGCGCCGAAAGGCGCCTGGCCGGAGATGCGAGGGGTGCCCAGAAGCGCCAAACAAAATTAAAAAAAAAGAAAAAAAGAAAAAAAATAAGAAAAAAAAGCTGAGCGCCGAAAGGCGCCGGCTAATTGAACAAGCGCAAAGCCGAGCTCCGAAAGGAGCCGGCTAATCGGAGAATGCATGAATGTGGTGCACCGAAAGGTGCCTGCACCCAAGCTTTCCGGACTTGCAAAGGCCACATGTTGTGCTGCAGAGTTGCCCCTGCAAGTTGTTGATCACTCACCTT
>BGNK01007578.1:1967-15363 GCA_003297005.1 Symbiodinium sp. clade A Y106
GTGCCACCATCTTAGGAAGTGTGCGCCACCATCTTCTCTGCAAAGAACATCAAGATCTCCAACGACCGCTTGGGTCTGACCCGAAGTGCCATCTTGCTGATTCTCTTTATCGTCATCCATGCCGTGGGTAACCTCCACGTCTTCAAAGGCCGGGTATCGTAGCTGTCGCTGTAGGTTCTGCGTTGATGCTTGATGATGGCTCTTGGAAGAAGACAGGTCCTGATGACTTCAACGGCTACNGCCGTGGGTAACCTCCACGTCTTCAAAGGCCGGGTATCGTAGCTGTCGCTGTAGGTTCTGCGTTGATGCTTGATGATGGCTCTTGGAAGAAGACAGGTCCTGATGACTTCAACGGCTACGGCTACTTCTACGTGCGCCTCTACTGGACGGGCTTTGGCCTGCCAGCCAACATCGTCGAGGAGTACATCCTCCTGTCGGTGCTGCTCCACGTCTTCGTGGGCNATGACTTCAACGGCTACGGCTACTTCTACGTGCGCCTCTACTGGACGGGCTTTGGCCTGCCAGCCAACATCGTCGAGGAGTACATCCTCCTGTCGGTGCTGCTCCACGTCTTCGTGGGCTTGAAGCGAACATGGGACATGAAGCTCGCTTTGGTGCAAAGCCAGGGCATCAACGTCCTGAATTTGGCCATCTCCGGCTTGATGCTCCTGACCTTCATGACCATCCACCTCTTCCAGTTCCGCTTCGGCGACACCGACCAGTTCGGCCCCTACTACATCCGGCCGCCTCCGTACCTCATCAACTTCTGGGGCATCTCCTCCCTGAACCTCTTCTGGACCTCCGACGCCAGCGTGGAGAAGGTCGGCGTCCGCGACATCTACGCCCGGGCCTTAGCTATATGGTTTCGGAAGGCTTCCAATGGCACGGTGACCCTATAAGCCCGAATTGGCCACTAACCCCCTGATCTGCCGAAAGCCCTTCAACTAAGAACTTAGTCCCTGTAATTAAGCCTAAGCCCCGGAAGCCCTAGACACTTTCTTGCATGTGGCCTTTGTTTCATTGTAGGAGTCCCAAGACAGTGTCTGTACAGAGATGGTGCAGTTCAGGAATGTTCAGGATGGTTTGGGTTCAGGGGCGAGTGTTCGTGCCTGCCAGGGATCGAAAAACCTAACCAATCCCCCACACCCAGACACAGACACAGAAATGGTTGCTTGGGAAGACAGCAGACAGAGCCTGCCGATCCAAGAAGAAGGTCCCTTACTAAGGGTCTCCAAAGTTTCTTATCTTATAGGGCTGCTTCTTTCGGGTTTAGTTAACGTAAGGGTGCCTTCTTAACGGAAGGCCGGAGCCGATCAGATCACTGCCAAGTATCTTTTCATATGGTCCAAAGTGAGACATTGCTAGTGCCTGTATTCGTAGTACAAGTAATTTCCAGTTCTGTTTGAAGTTTGTTGCCTGTGGTTTGTGCCCCTGCGTTGCGTCCATGTCGCCACCTCGCCCTACCATGCACCAAGGACTGCACTCCAAACTCAAAAAGGTCCCGCGACCCTGTGCCCCAAACTCCCAAACTTAAATCCCAGAGCTGTAAACCCAACAGGTCGAACCCCGAAACCCTGAACCCGAAGCGCCGATCCTAAAGCCAAACACTTTCTTGGGTCCTCAAAGTCCGGCAGAGCACTGAGGCCTTGGAGTTCCAGATCTTCAAGAACCCGTTGCCGCCCGGACTCCGGACGAAACCTTACCAGGTCTAGTACGGTTTAGGGGTTCAGGATGGTTCATGCCATTCCCCCATCCCAACAACGCCCTGAGCCGCACACTCTGGACCAACGAGTACTCCAGACCCCGAGCCCCAAACCCCCAAGCCATCAACCCCGAATTTGTGTTGCACTACAATGGCCTGGTCCGTTGGTGCTTCACCGATGAGGACCCCGAATCACTGGCAATTGTTTTGATCCCAAGATTTCAGCCTCAGTGTGGTGTACTGCCCCTTTTATGTAAGCTTAGTCCCTGCAGTAAGTAGTAAGGGAGTGGATAGAATGTAATTAATAGAGTTTTTCAGTCCTGTTAAAGTGCAGTATTATGTACACAAAAATCATTGACACACGGGGCGTAAGGCTTCGTTAAAAGGTGGGTTGAAAAATTGTCCTTTCAGATTTAAGGCATGGAGCTCCTTGCTTGGTTAATGTTTTGGGTCTGTGAGTTTATCAGATGGTACACCCCATGCCTTGCTTCCATGATTCTGCTTCTGGTGGCGATGCAAACGGATGCCGCATCTCTTGAACTTCCCAAACACTGCAACACGAAGCTCACTGCAAACCATACTTGTGGTTTCGTCACAACATCGCCCAGGCAAATATGAAAGCCTCACATTCGAAATGTACCGAGGTGGTCATTTTTCTACATCTTCTCCGTCTTCATCTTCATGTACCATGCCTGCGTCGGCTGGAAGAAGGCCTTGTCTTTGCTTTGACCGCCTGGCTTCGAATGTGAATCGTTCACTTTTGAGGGCTGAACTCTAAAATTTAACCCTGAACCCTGAAGCATCACCCCAAGCCTGAACCTCGAAGTTTCAACCCCAAGCCCCCAAACAAATACTCAACTTGTATGTCTATGCTGGACCTCCAAGAGGCCTGTTCCAGATGCAACTATGCAGGTGACGCCAGTGCTTGGAATCCCTCGTGGACACATCTGGCGAGTGGAGCTCATCGGCTATGGCATCATGTGGCTTGGAAGCAGAGGTCTGAATGAACTATGATGGGACCAAGATCAGTTCCCTGGTAATCCCAATACATATGTGTGCTAATGAACTGCCAACACCCCGAATTCCCTGAGTTGGTTGTTCTAAACCTGGTCTCGAATTGCCAATGCAAATTTTCGGCTGAGTGTTTTGCTGCTTCTTCGGGCCTAAACCTTGAACCCGAAGTCTAGACCCCTGCACTCTTCATTGGCCTGGACTCTTCTCCATCACACTGCTTGGCTTGGCTTTTTTCCTGCTCCCCACGGTAAGCTTCGAAAGCCGAGATTCGGTACGTGGTTTTCGGCAGTATCGCGCAGTAGAAGTGCTTCGGAGATGATCGAAGGGAATTTAACTGCAGCTGCAGTAATGCAACAACAGAAATCAGCGTCACCTTCGTGATTCGCTACCAAAACGCATCAATGCCGCATCAAATTGGCAGTAGTCCGTGCCGAGATCACTGGCGTCCGCGAGGTTTCGTTAAGTTTCGACGTTTCCGGCAACGACCAACAAAATCCAGCGTCACCTTCGGGATTAAGGTTGGGGTGATGTGCAATTCCGGCGATTCCCTGAAATGGCGTCCACCATGGGGTGATGCATACTTCTGCACCCTGATGTGTGTTAAACCGCCCCCTCGTAGCCCCCAGTCGCGAACCTGCGATGTTGCAGTCTGGGTGATATGTGCTGTTCAGCACTCCTGCGAAACACCAAACCGGAGTCTCCGTGAGTAAGTCAGATACCGCCGTTGGCTTCTGGAGTCCAATCTGGAGCAATTGAAACTCTAGTACCCCCAACTCCGACACCAAGTCCCTGCACCCGAAGCCCGATAACTCCGAATCAAGAGATTCAGAAAATAAGGGGCCCCAATATAGTCCTCCTAAAGGGAGCCGGTTGTCTGAAACATACTAGGCGTCATAAACTCTTGCAGTATTAAACCCATCAAACACCGAACGCGCCCCACATGTTAAGCTCCAATCCAGGATCGTCATGGGCCTTGTCTACATCTCCTTCCCGCTCTACGTTATGGCCACCAAGCCCTTTGGGGGACTCCCGGCACCAAGTCGACAACATCCCCCAGAAACTCAAGCAAGGAAGCCTTGAGGGCAATCCTAAAAGGCCCCAACCCGAAAACCCAAGCCCGAGAAGTGCTATGTCCCGAATCTTGTCACTTTGCAACCACCCTCAAACACCCAAAGTCGTGGATCAACCCTCCAAGGCTCACCCTCACCCTCACCCACCATCATCATCAGCATCAGCATCAGCATCCCCATCAACATCAACGTCAACATCAACATCATCGTCGTCATCGTCATCGTCATTGTCATCGTGGTTATCGCCATCATGGTCGTCGTCATCATCGTCGGCGTCACCAGCATCAGCATCAACATCACCATCACCAACACCATAAGAATCATCATCATCATCATCATCATCACCATCACGTAGTCATCATCATCTCTTGTCAAGGGTTCGGGGTTACTGTGATATTCGACAGGCGGAGCGTAAGGATGAGCTGCATGGGTGGCAGTGTGTGGTGCAGAACATGCAGTGGCATCTAAGTGACTTACAATCCCTTTGAAGCACGCAAAGCCGTAGAAAAGACTTCAACCCGAAACAGTAAAACCTGAAACCGAAAGCTCACACCCGAGCCCCAAAAACAGAAGCCTGTAGCAAGGATACGAGTCGAGTATCCAGATCCCGGGCAGAGTGGAGTGAGGGCGCAAAGAGGCCTCCTGGCCCCAAGAAAGCGGCAGGGCCGGTCGGGTCAGGACTGTCAGGGTTGGGTTGTTGTGTGGAAAGTTTTCGATTTCTCATGACATTTGGGGTTCTTGTTTCGCATTTGAATTTGGAGAGGTAGTTGCACCCTCCTGAACAATTACACGAACATCTCTTTTCTGCCTCCTTTGTTCTTGGAGAGAGGTGTTTTTGGGGCTTTTCGCTGATTTCGTAGTGTACGTTGACGCAGGTGATACTTGTTCTTGCGACGACTCGGTGAGCGGATTCCGGAGTCAATCTCTGACGTTGCAGACTGCGGGCTTGTTCAAGCTAAAGGTTTCTTTTTGAAGGGATGTTCAGGGAACCGGTTACCCAACAAAATACCTACTGTACCAGTTTCGGAAGTAAGTATACTATATTTACGTTTAATAAAATTATGCGCAAAAATTGCAATTGGGCCATATTTCCCTGAGCCTTCGCAGATGTTTTTGGACAGGGATCAACGGGCTGGGGTCGTGGGATCCGACTATGAGTACTTGCGTCAAGACCCTCCCAGCGCTTGCATCTCTTGCTTTTGCCATGGCTGCCTCATGCCTTGTGAGCCTTCACATTTCCGCTGAGGTCAATGGCGCCGGCCTGGACGCACTACGCGACTTCAGAAAGCTGGAACCTTGAGCGCTCAGCCAAGCTTTGGCACCCAAGTTAATGACTTTCCTGCAGATTCCAGGGGCAAGTGCTCACCGGAGGTTGGGGTGCATCTGTGTGCCTTCGGTTCCATGTCCCAAACACTACATCCTGGACCAAGAAGCCCGAAACCCTAGGCCCCTCAATTCCCCAAGCCTCAATGTCTGCAGCCAAAGCCTCATTCCCTCTGAGACGTCAGCCCCCGACGTCTCGAGAAGCTTTAAATCCCTCCGAAGCCCTCAATCCCGCAGCGCAAGAAACGAGCAGAGCCTTCGGGCCCACACCGCAAGCTGAAAACCCACATCCCAAATCCGAAACCCTGAACCCCCAACACTGAAGACCCTAAGCCTCAAGAGCCTCGTGGCCCTAAGCCCTGAACACTGGATGGCTTTTTCTTAATCTCGAGCCCTTGGCCTGGGCTTTGTTGAGAGTCGTCTTGAGGATTCCTGGGATTCGGCGCCTCTGGGTCTTGGGAAGTTGCATTCCGTGCCCTTGGCACAATCTTTTTTTAAGGAAGGACAGTTTCGACTCAAATATTTGTTTGCCAGTCCCGCAGAACCCCGCCATGACACCACATTCGGGGCTGGCGACGAGGGCGGTTGTGGAGCGTAAGGTTTGGCCAGGCCAGGTTCAGGTTCTTCGTGCACCGGCTTAGCTGTCTGAGTTTGGATGGCCCCTCCGTACAGGGACTGTTTCAGACACCGCGCACAGCTGTGCACGAATCGTGCGGCGATAAGTGCCTTGATTGATTGCGAGCGCGAAGTGCAAAAACAAGAGTTCGGGCGCAGTGGTGCCGATACGCCCAGCTCCGAATCACGAAGGCTCCGGTGCTCTTACACCATGGCCCCTAAGACCCTAAACCCTAAACCCCAAGTTCTACTTAAGCCTTAGACCCCAAACCGTCCTCTGCGGCCATCCTTCGCTGAAGGACTTGAGGTGTTGTGCGGCGTCGGACTTCATGCGACAGACCACTTCACTCCAAACCTTCAAGCGGCCAGCTCCAACATGGGAAGAGTTTTCTGTTGCTGTATACTTCTATATGTCCTTGTAGGAGCGACAGCCGCATGTAACAGCAACAGGGCTGACAACGCTTGTTTCCCGCACGTGGGTGAGTGGGTGAGTGGGTGGGCTGGCGTGGGGTGGCTGGATCGACCAGGGCCATGCCGTAAGGACAACACTCGGCTAGACATCGGATATCGCCTGTTCTGAAGGACTTTTCTCTTTCATAGTTACATACGCACCTGGGGTGCGATCAACCATAAGAGCCAGTACCACGTTTTTGCGACGCTGACCTGAGTAGGTTTGCAAGGGTTCCAGGCCCGAGATGGTCTGAAACCTCAAGCTCTTTAAGCTCGACACCCTCAGCGCTCTGTCCTAAACGGTGTGGAGAATGGGGTTTTTGTTTTCAGGGCTTTCCGTCCGCAGTATTTTTTTTTCAATAGTAGCTGGGTGTGAGCGCTCAGGGCACAAAGTGCAGCTTGCCAGCAAGGCAGTGGCTAAAGTTTTGGGGGAGCCTGGGAGCGATCCTCCGACTGTTCACGGTTTCGGGGCCACAACCCCAAACCAAACCACAATGTCATCATGAACACGACGACCGAATCCCACACGTCCAAATTAAGGGCCCAAGTAAGTGTGTGCATCCTCCATGATATACTCCAAATCCCATCACCCGGCCCCCATCAAGGCAACACGCTGAAGTCCTGCAAAGCTTGGCAATTCTGTCGGTAATGGACATGATAGCCGTAGCAGCAGTGGCAACCGTCATATTCAATATTCATCTGGGAGCCTCGACAAGTATCCCGAACCCCTTAATACTCAATACATGTCTCGTACAAGGTTTAACCTGCAAACCACAACTCAAGTCTGAACGCCTCAAAATCCATGTCTGCCCAGAAACCGAAAGGCCTTATGAAGCTTATTCTTGTACTGCGTGTACCCAGGACCTTAGCCCTCAATGTTTCAATCGAGAGTCTTGAAGACTTTGCGTAGATTCAGTGGATACCAAGCTTTGACGGATGATCACTGTTGTGTTTCTTTAATTAGTCTCTCGTGCGGTTTGTTGTTGAGGTGTTTCAGGGAGGGGCTTTCGGGAAGTTTGTGTGTTGTCTGGGGGAGCTTTCGGTGGTTTCTGGATTTAAGATTTGGGTTGTTGTTGGTGCAGGTTTCGGGTTGTTGGTAAAGGGCTCCGGCATGAGCCATTAAGCTATTGTCTTCCGATCGCGGTTCACACCGGGAATGGGAGCTATGTGCTTGGGGGGGCCACATGCTGAACCTAAGGCGAGCAACGTTTCCAACACCCTGCTACGTCCGGCAGTGCCTCGGTGGCCTTAAGCTGTTCAAGATTCCCCAGGGGTCTGGGGCTTTGGGGGTTTGGGGCTTTGGTGGTGATGAGGGGTTCTTTGCTTGGTGGATTCTGGCTGGGCTACATGCATTGTCTTAGCGGAAACAGAGCTCAACTCTCTTGATCCTTCAGTCCAAGAGGTCACTCAGAGTCTTAGCTATCTATCTATCTATCTATCTATGTCGCTGTCTATGTACCTCTCTATCTACTTCTCTACTATACCTCTCTACACCTCCACCTCCACCTCTACCTCTATCTTCATCTCCGTCTCTACATCTATTTTTGTCTGTATCTGTATGTATGTACACATGTATATATATATACACATACTATACATATACATTTAACTGTTAAAATGTACATATCTATCCACATTTATTCGTTTTACGTCGTAGCTCCTCGTACGCAGTAAGCCCTGACATTGTTGCCCCCGAAGCCATGCACCGTTCCTCTGAGGACCTTGTTGCCTGCACATCCGTTCAAGCATCCTTCAAGCAATCGACACCTCTAACAAAACATGCCCAAACTTGGAAAGCTTCCGGTGCAAGCACGACACTCCCCCACCCTCACAACGTTTTACCCCGAATGAACCCTGATGCAGGAACTCGAAGGGAACCTGAAACCGGAGACACCAGAAACATCTCCAAACCAAAACGGTCTCTTTGATGCCCTCAAAGGTTTTGTTGCCAAGATGGCGTGTTCCTTTCCGACCAACCAAGCCATCGTCGTGGGTGGCGGATTGGGAGGCGTTGTTGGGCTTTTTGTGCTTCGTGACTCTTGGGCTTTGGGGTCAGGTTTGCAGTGTAGAGGTTGGGGTCGGGAGCAGTGCACTGTCTACTAGTGTTTTGCTATTTGACAAAGGCATCTTCTCTGCATTTTGGCAGTGAAAAAAGATTTGCTAAGTGACTCATATTTTTGCAACAAGTAACCTCAGGCAGGTTCTTTAGAACCCAGTACAAGCACCCAGGAACCTCTACGAAGCATCGCCAGAACGTTCGTTCTTCCGGCTGATGTGTGTCTCTCAATAGTGTGGACTTTCCGATGTCAGGACTCCTTTTCTCTGTTGGGCGGGGGCTTCAGGGACTTTGTTAAGGGCGTCTGACTTTTTCTTGGGCCTGGCCTGGCTGTTGCCGGAGAAAGTTTTTTGAGGCTGGTTGCACAAGGGCTTCAGGGTTCCATAAAGGCGGTTTTACAGGGATGTATGAAGGGTTTTACCGTGGTTCTGCACTTGTTGGTATTTTTACCAGGGCTCTTCCAGGAATTGTATAAGGATTCAGTGGTAAAGACATTTATGATTTTTCTTTCACGGTTCTGGCCGCTTCAACCTCAACTTTGACCAGTCTTCGTAGCATCCAAAGAGGTTCTGATTTACAAAGTCTTCAGGGAACCCTAAACGGGAACGCAGGCCGTCAACCGTCAATATTCAACCTCTTACACACCTCCATAAAGCCGTATGCTATGAAATAAAAGCCTTACTTGACCCTTCTGCACCTTGTAACTGCCTTAACAGCCTATACCCCTGTAAACTCCTTATAAGTTATAAGCTATACCCTTACTGTAAGGGCCTTACAAAGCTCCCTAGCAGGAATGTCCGCTGCCAACACCGTTGTCGAGCACGGAGGCCGTGTCGTTCTCCTGGCCTGGGCCCTGTCCTGCTTTTTGGTTTTTCTGTTATCGAAGGGGCCTGCAGAATCAGGAAGGCTCTTCTTTCGTGTGCCCGAACTGTGAAACCCAACTGGGGGCATCCGGATTCCAGCTCCCAAATCCAACACAGAATCCTCAGCATAGTAACTGTCAAGCCGAATCCTGCTACTCACGCAACACCATATGGACCCCACACCCCTCTTTCAGCCCTGAATCCCTCAGATCGTCCTGATTAGTCTTAGAGTTCCGAAAACAAACCAAAAAATCACCATCCTACCCTAGACTGCGAAACATCGTTGGGACCTTAAGCGAAGGGTTCACCTAAGTCCCTAAGTCCGGTTCGGGGGCTTGCTGTCTGGAGCTTCGGGCCTCGGTGGACGGAATGATGCGCCGTTCAGCAACAGAATCTGAACCTGCAATATCAAACCTGTACTCGCGGCCTTAATCTTCCAGATTTTCATCCCCATGCCGATTCACCCAAAGCGCCTTGAGACTTGCACCGAGGACAAGTCGTCATTCTGCGGCGGCAATAGCACCAAGGCAACCTCAGGCATCAACGGTGCAGGCCGGCAGGCTTCTTCTCTGGCTTCTTGTATGTCTTAGACTGAAGTTTTATCCGTTGTTAAGGCATTGCGAACTTTCGGAGATCTGAGTCGTTTGGGCTTTGGCATTTGGGGTTCTGTGATTCGAGCTTATCTACTCTTTTTGTCTCTTTGTGACGGCTGTGGTTTAGTATGGGGCTCTACCTCAGAATGGGCCGCAACAATGTCAGTATGCCGCTCTTCTTCCTGAGCCCTGCACTTAGAGGCACGAGAGTCAACTTCACCCCGAAGTGTGCACAGCACGAAGCATTACCACTGATCTACGATATTACTCAAACAGAATGTACCCTGGTTCTCGCAGCTTGGGCACTGAAGTTGCAGGTCTTTGTCCATCAGCAGTATGAGCCTACACTCGGTGTCATAGCCTCCCGGTCCCGAGTCCTTGTGATAGACCCCAAACCGCAAGCCCCAAAAAGCCAAACCCCCAAAAGCCCCAACCTTATCGGCCAACACTCACCAATTCCTAATTCCGACGCCTCAAGACCTCGAGCGCAAGGCACGAAGACCCAGAAAGCCAAAGGCATTCCTGACAACGCGGATATCTTCACACAGGCAACATCTTTGTTTCGGTTTAGTCGTGGCTGATTCGAGAAGAAGTTCTTCTCAATTGTTGAGCTGCATGCCCTACGACCCTATGAAACCCTGTTGAATGTCTCAATGTAAACGCTTCGTGTCGTCGGTCTCGATCCGATAAAGTTACAGTGTTTTGGACCAATCGTGCCCCCCGCTCCCCACCGTCAACACTTTGGTCGTGAGAACCTTGGAAAGCCCCTTTACACCGGGTAGGGCAAAGAGGATCTCGGAGAGGAAAGAGGGAACCCCTGTTAGGCTGGGGTCGAGGCGAATAATTCGACTTCCACCCCAAATCAGGCCTAGTTGGGGTTAGCGTAGGGTGTATCTAGGAGTTTAGCCTGGCCAAAGAACTTTAGCTTTAGTGTGTCTGGGCTCCATAGGGTTCCGGAGCGCACCTGTAGAGTTGCGGAATATTGAGAACAAGTGTGCCCTTCTAGTCCTTGTATAGTGATGCTATAGTATACCCCCCAAAACCTTATTCGAATAGCTTATGAGGCCATTACGATTATATAATTACGTCCTGAGTGAAGAGTTGAAGTCGAGGCCCATGCAGAACACTCAGAGCGCACCCAAGAGAAAAACACCAGAATACCGTCCAGGGACCTTGGGACCCAATATTCAATATGTCCCTGAGTGGAGGGATGCTCTTCATTAAAACAAAGTAGGGATGCTTAAGGCGAGAGCCTTGAATTCAGGTACTTGGGAGTTATCGGGAAGTTACGGGCGCAAGGGCTTTCTGAGGACACCCTGAAGGGCGGCGCAAAGAAACCCGAGCTGGCTAAGCTGGGCACCCAGCTGCAGGTTCCGACGGCCCTTCTGTCGGACTTGAGCTAGTAGGTTGCCGTGTTCAGTGCCCTCTTGAATGAAGATCCTACTGTTCAGGGTCTTTAGTGAGAGTCCTTATCCTGAAACTCCCATAGGCCTGTCATTCAGTATGTCAATTGTCATCGCCAGCGTTACTGCGGCTACTGCGTTTTTTTTTTTTTTTGAGGCTTGTTGCCTGGGCTTGCTGCAGTTTAATCAGCATTGGTGCCTTGTTTCAGATCCGGTTGCATTTTGGAGAAAAGGCCTCGGGACAAAATCCCGACACCGTAAGCCAAAGGGGTTCGTATTTATGGGGCTTTGGGCATCGGCCTGAAGATCTTACTCCAGCCCGAAAAAGCTGGCAACCAACACCACCGCCCCTGAGCTCGAATCCGTCAGCCCTCGCCCGAAAACGCGAGAGACCCAAGACCCTAAAGCCACAAAGCCCCTGAAGCATCATGAATCCTTTTATGGATTAAACCCGAAACACTCAAGCCTGCTCTGAGGCTTTTGTGCGTGAACAGCGCGGAAGATGTGGCAGCTTGCACCAGTCTGGTGGTTTAGGCTTTCCGGGTAGGATATCGGAATTTGAGATTCAGAACTGTCGGGTGTTTCGGGTTTGACTAGTTTCGGGATGCAGGCCCCTTCTGCTTGCTTGCGAATGGCTGGCCACATCCCTTGAACTCTGGAGTCCGAAAGTCCTAAGGCCCCAAACCTGGAAGCCGGAATACCCAACAGCACGAAAGACAAACATCCTCGTGCCCCAGGCCGCTCCACCCTGATGCCTAGCTGCCTAGCTGCCTAGCTCTAGCAGCTCTAGCTCCAGATCGCTTTTCTTAGGACTGGCTCGTGGAGAAGTTCAACTTGGACCTCTCTTTGGTCGCCCGCTTGGGCGGCCACTCGCAGCCGAGGACGCACCGAGGGAAGGAGCGATTCCCGGGCGTCTCGGCTCGAGAGTCTCTCTGCTCTCTGCTGTCTGCCCTCTGCTAGCTGCTGCTAGCTGCTGCTCGCTGCTGCTAGCTGTGAGGTTCTTTTGGGTTCCTTTGGTTTCGATCCTTCTCTTGGAGTTCTGATGTTGGACAGGTAGGGCAGTAGGCGGTTGGCGTTTCGGAGAGGCGGTGGACCCTTAGGCTCTGTTTGCAGGATCAGGGAATTTAGGGTTCAGGGCTTCGTGGGCTCCGGGGTTTGCTGTGGACTTTTAGTTTAGGTTGCGGTATGAAGGATAGTTACAGGATCCGAGGACATATTCAATAAGTCATAAGTAGATGTTGTGAGTATCTTGATCGGAGTCATCTTTCTATGTCACCTGAACTTTCAAGCGGGGTGTGGAGCCGTTTAGGTTTAGGGTCCAGGGCTTTAGGGCTTCAGGGTTGTTGATCTCAAATGCGGGGAGCTTTTTGGCATCATTTCATTTCGATTTCGGGTCCGGGTGATAAATGATTTACAGGTTTGATGGTTGAGAATTCAAGCGCCCGAAGCCCCGAACGCTGAACCTTGGCGCGGCTGAGGGAGAAGGTCGTAAGGCGTTTGGGGTGTGGCTACCCTGAGAGCCCCACTTTTCGCGGTCTCTGTCTGCGAACCTCCCAAAGACAGGCATGACCATCACCTACGCCCTGATTCAGATGTTGGAGAAGGCCGCAGTGAATGCCAGGTTTCAACGCCACCAGCTGCCTAATGTAGATGCCTGAATAAAAGGTAATCACGTTCCCCGGTTGTCCCTTAATAATTTAATTGTACAGCCCAGACGACTACGGTTCTTAAACTAAGCACAAGCCCAGCCCAGCCCAAGTCCCAAATCCGACATCTCAAGCCGCCCAAGCCATATGCCTGGACCGTGACAAGTCCCAAACCCTTGCATTGGCGTGCTCGATGAGGCTTCTCTCTCAAAGGGGAACACATGAGACAGGCCTTTCAAACATGCAGATACATGTGTCCTACAGGCTAGGATCTCTGGCAAACCTTCGATGCGAACGGTGAGAAGTTGCCTTCGAATCCGAGTTTAGCTTGTCAGGGTCAGGGTCGTTGTGTCGAGGTTAGTCGCCAGCTTAGATGCCGTTCCTGCAGGTTGCGGAGAAGACGGACCTGGCGCGCATCATCACGAAGGCCAAGGTCTTCAAGCTCGTGACGGACAAGAACGCCTGCGTGGGCTGCGTCTACGAGAAGGGCGGCCAGAACTTCCAGGAGTTCGGCCCCGTGATCCTGGCGTCAGGCAGGGGCGCAAGACTTGTATGAATCGCGTGCCAGTCTAGTTGCCGTCGGCGATTCACGCTGCAGGTGGCTTCGGCGCGGACTTCACCCAGAACTCCCTGCTGGCCAAGTACCGCCCCGACCTTCTGC
>BGNK01007580.1:0-13507 GCA_003297005.1 Symbiodinium sp. clade A Y106
GTCCTTACTGGACTGTGGTCCTGCAGTTGATTGTGGACTTAATGCTGGTGGTGGAGGTGGTGGTGGAGGTGGCGGTGGAGCTGTACGTGCTAGCTGCGTCACCGAAGGTGACTTTGCCGTGGCGATTCAGCGGTTACAGTAGCGGAGCTACAGGACTGTGAAGACGGTGTCGTGCCTGTCCTTCTTTTTACGAGGGAGGGAGGGGGATAGGCGTGCTCCTTTAGGTATGCCAGACGTGTGCATTTGCGATCATAAAACAACAGAGGGCTACAGGCCCAAATAGACGAATTGTCAAGCCCCCCAATCTCACCCTCGCACCCACGCAGCCCACTCGCCTGCCCTCTCATGCACCCAAAGTTGGACCAGGATCTCCGAGCGGCTGCCTGCTTCGACGTCAAGTATTGACTCTGTGGGTCAGGATTTATTGTCCGGACCGGGCTTTCTGCACGCACTGCTACAGTGCTGCCGGCTCAATCCAGGTGCTGGTGCTCTTTTTGCACCGGTTTGTTCATCGTGGGTCTTTTTGTTCCTGGACAGCAGTCATTAAAGAAGGACTGTAAATGTGTAGTAGTTTCAGAAAAAGCAAACCTGGCTGCATGTCCAGATTGATTTTGCTTGTGATACTGAGATCACGATCAAAGACTCGTCGGTCTATGGGGCGACCACTTGGGGATGATCAGGTCTTATCCGTGAAGCAAGGCAATCTCTTGACGGTTAGAACGCTGGTCCTGGCATTGGTTTGTTCGGCAAAGGGGGTCTACTGGATCCTTGAGCAACCTAGAGGAAGCTTGTTGGAAGAGCACCCGTTATGCCAATGGCTGATTCGGAGGATACCAGTTTACCGCACTTCGCTGCAGATGAAAACATATGGTCATTGGGCGGACAAGCCCACCTGGTTGTACAGCAGCCGGCTGCTCAGAATGTTTCGCTGGCACTCGAACATATACATCGTATTCTACCAAAATCTTGGCTTTCTAGGGCCCCTCTAAACTCGCAAGGTTTGTACTGTGATGCTGCAAAAGTAGGCTATGATGGCTTACTATATATACATACATAGTGTAAATAATGTAAGTAAGTATACATATCCATATATATATATACAAAACATATGTACATATACGTGTATATATATATATATATACGGCTGATGGACAAAATCCTGCATGACCCTAAGGACCCTAAACTATATGGGAATTATGGTATATTCCTTATAATGGGTAACGCAGGATTTTGTCCATCAGCCGTATTACACATATATATGGGTTCCATATAGGTTGTGTTTCTTTGCCTATCCACTGGCTAAGATAGACCCGAAACCGGTGACATCTACAAGCATCGCCCGAGATTTCTTCCCGAATGTTCGACCGAAAGACAAATGGTTCAACGGACCTACGACCAGGAAGGCAATGCGAAGGTTACAGGGGGGAAAGATCTCAAACTGAGCCAATCGTACCCGTGGCAGAGCCTTGGTTTGGAATTCGGTCCATATATAGAATCCCTGAAGGGGTTGGATCATGGGTAGAGGCCCCATAAACTAATAAGCCCGATCTCCCAAACACCTTGAAACCCTAGACCCTGCAACCTGTGCCTTTGAGGCAAGTGTCCTTTCTTTCTGATTTTGAAGCCATCTAATTCTGAATTCCCAGTAGCTATCTCTAAACTATATACACCCAAAGCCATTGCATAATCCTGGGACCGTTTAACCCCAAACCCCGAAACCGCCTGAGCCGCCCTTGAGCACGGTGTCCGTCCAGCCCGGCCTGGGCCGAGCGAGGTTTGGGCGAGCTCTTTCAGATCTTCGATCGGAGGTTTCGGCTGCTGTTAAGGCGGATAGCAGAAGGTGGTTGCGCTACGCCAAGAGTATCAAAGCTCCAGCAGTGCAAGACACGAGTCTAGAGTGGTTCGTGGCTGCTAATTTGTCGCAAGTCATGACTTGCCCTGGACTGCATGCTTTAAACTCCAGGCGCTCTAGTGCACAGACATGATCGGAAGCAGTGCCCGATGCATAAAAAACACCAAGTGAACATGTAGTCCTTGACCTTGATAGCAAATGCCTCCTATCTGCCTGGGACCCTTTGTTTCAGCTGGTGAGATCTCGGTGCTCGGCCGAGCCGGGCAGCTTCTCTCTGCAGCAACCACGGAGATCCTTCCAGATGGTGCACGTGCACATTGTAATTAGTTCTGCAAAGCAGATCTACGCATTCGCTCGGGATGTTGAGAAGTGTGGGAAATGGAGCATGTAGGTTCTACAGCACAGATGATCCAGAAACAAGAAGCATTGCTCCTTATCTTCGTGTGTACATGTTCACTCAAAACAACATGTCCTGTATTCCTATTCAAACCCGGCCCTAACTGTCACTCCCGAAGCAGCAACAGAGACCAACTCGTATTCAGGTTGGAGGCCGCCACCCCGACCATAAAGAATTCCTCACTTCCCATTCCACTTCCAATTTAGGATATATCCTTGCATACTATGAACCCAGGACCCAAAAGACACTTCGTATTGAGACCCTCGACCCTAAAACGTAGTGGTTTCGTGGTATCGATAGAACCGTTCTCTGGTACGATATGTAAGTCCCACTGATCCAGCCCAAACGCGCAGGATGCCACGCTTGGTTCTGAAGAATTTACAACGGCAACAAAGCCGGGGACCTGGTATATATATCGGTTTTTAAAGGTAGTCGTTCTAAGCTACGTTTCCGGGGCGCCTCCGAGGGAGAGCTGTCCCATTCTGGGCTTTCGGAGGGTCTTAGCCACGGGGCCCATTTTTATAGGGGTGGCCTGCTTTGGCTCCTTTGTTCCTGGGTTCGTTTTCAATTTTCAGTTTCGGCCGGAATTTTTCGGTTTCGTTCGGTTTGGCCCGAAACTGCCCCAAACTCAGCCGCGTGCGGTCGAGAACTCAGCCGCGAAAAAGCGCGAACAGCCAAGAATGGTTTATTGCCCCAAAAATCCCACCCGAGCGAACCCGAACCAACCCGAACGAACCCGAACCAGCCCGAACGAGCCCGAAGCGAACCCGAAGGAGCCTAAGGAGCCCCAGAGAGCCCGAAGTTTCCCGAAACGAGCCCACCCCGGAGCAGCAAAGACTGGTAGCCGCAACGATTCAGCGTTGAGTGCCTCAATTGTCCACACATACCGGACTCCACTGAGTAATCCCAATCTTGGCTGCGATCCCATTCTTGGCTGAGTTTCTGCTTCCATATCGCAAAGCTTTTGTTCGAGAACATTTAATCCCACTTTGTGCCATCGGTGGCAGCACTTCGAGATGGGTAAACCCAAGGGCAAGGCAGCTCAGTTCCTGTCTCCTATCAAGATTTGCCGTGGCAAGACAAAGGAGAAGGCAGCTGCTGATTCCGTGAACGGAGCCAAAGCTGCTAAAGCTTTGAAGCTTGCCAAGAAGCAGGCACTTCGTGATGCTAAGAAGGAAAAGAAGAACAAGCAGTCCAAGGAGGACGCCGAGCCCGTTCCCGTGCAGACCCCCCCCAGCAAGCTCCGCCGGACTTCCTCCCCCGACAGTGCGCAACGCAAGGGCGTGGCGGAGTGCATGAACGTGAAGAAGAAGGCAATGGCTGCTGGCAAAACGGTGGCGGCCTACCTCAGCCAGCACCCCCGCAAGTCGTTGAAGAAGGACTTAGAGGCCGAAGCCGAAGCCGAGGAGGACTAGGTATTGAAATCCTGTAATGGTTTCTAACCGATAAATTATAGGTATTTTTCTGGGTTAAGTGGATTGAAACTATGCAGGAATCTGATGAGGATTCCTCCTGCTCCGATGATGCAACCTCTTCCGAGGCTGCCGATAGCAGCGGCCCCAGCTCCGCCGCAGTCAGCAGCGGGGATCTCGAGGAGATGATCAGTGACGCCGAAGGGTCCGGGGATGAGAACAGCCTCGACTCCGAGGAGCCCGACTCTGAGTCCGAGGAGGAAGAGCCGGAGAAGCCCCCGCCCCGCAAGTCGGCTTTGAAGCCGAGCTCTTTCGTGAAGGCCAAGAAGGATGACTCTGAGGCGGAGACCATCAAAAGCACAGCCAAGGATCCGGAGCCGACGCCGACCAAGGTGGATGCCGGGAACCGCAAGGACAAAAAGGAGAAAAAGGAAAAGAAGGAGAAAGATTCCAAGAAGCAGAAGAAGGAGAAGAAGGAGAAAAAGGACTCCCCAGCAGCCCTGAAGCCCCAGGCCATTGAGGGATTGGCAAGCAATGTGGCAACAGCCGATTCCGAAGCCAAGAAGCTCTATGCGAACGCGAACAGAAACTTACCCTGATCGATTATGGCTAATTACATGATTGTCTTGGAAGTATATATAGAGTACTACAGCCCTTTGTACTCTAGATTTATCCCGAGGTACCACACACAAGAGAGAATGGGACACCTTCCACAGGGCGATCCTGAACCGGAAAACGTTCCCCCAAGCTCTGAGTTCGCACCTCATCAAGGGAAAGACGGATGTCTTTCGTAAGTGGCTAGAAGCCGGCGGTGATTGGGAGAAGTGGCTGGTCGATATTGGTGATGTTGTTTAGTGTATTCAGCTGCATGGTTCAAAGAATCCAGATCAAACTTCTTGTCGACCCAAGCAATATTACACAGCATCTAAGGGTGCAGTTGGAGATCCAACGTTCGACCGAACAGAGCACTCTCAACAGACGACAGCGCCAGGGAATGAAGAAGCGGGAAATCGAGACGAAGTACCCGGCCCAGTGTCTTTGCCGAACAATAAAGCTTCCCGCCCCCAAAACCCAAACAACCCCGATATCCTGCCCCGAAATGTAGTGTTAAATTAAACTACATTTGACCCACCACAAGCCCCTTAAGGACCACACCCCCGCCCCGAAGCCAATCCCATATTACACATTGAATATTGGTAATGTGAGGAAGGCAGCCGAGCTCATCGCGAAGTTGACCAAGAAGGGTATGTATGAGATTGACGAGGATTTCCCTGACGACCCAGAGGAATACTATTACTTTGTCGGCCAAGGCACCATGGTGCGCAGAGACGACAAAACCAAGGAGAAGATGTCGCTGAAGATCAAGGACAACCCGGACAAGGAGTTGGGAGATGCCCTGCTGGAGTCCGGCCCTTTGGCAGCAGGTGCCCTGCCAAGTGTTGGTGGAGCGAGCGAAGCGGGAAGCAAGGCGGTGCTCGAGGCTTTGCATGGCGAAGTCACCAAAGCCAAGGCGCCGAAAAAAACGGAGAAGAGCAAGGAGGAGACCGAGGAGATGGAGGCGAAAGAGGCGTGGGAGCATCCCGACTCATCGAAATTCTCGCCTTACTAGAATAAAGTATGCTAACTACGATAGCTGATCCCGTTTTTTCTGTTGGGGTCGATAACACTGAATCCTAGGTTGGTCCAGGACAAGATGGACGAAATCCTTAAAGAGGCCAGCGATGCACGCAAGTTCAGCATTTCTTTGGCCCACCTCGACTACAGTGACGACCTGGTCACCCAGATGAAGAAGCACAGTGTCAAACTCGAGACCATCTATGCCAAACTCCAAGATTTGAAGAAGCGCGGGGTGAAGAACAACGCGAGCTATGAGAAGTTCTACTCCATCTTTGAGTCGATGAACCAGTGGTACAAGAAAGCCGAGGCCATGAAGACATTCGGGTCAGTATCAATCATATAATTACAAAGAGCCCAGACCTTACCCAATCGTGGTTATAGTTTCGAACTTTAGAATCCAATCCTTATACCCAGGTGGTTATAATTTCATCTTAGAGGTAGTTGTCCCCATAAACTCATACAACTTTGACCCCGCTAGGCGTCTGCCAAAGCCCTTCAGTCGGGACTGAAGAAGGGCAAGAAAAAAACAAGAAGAGTGTCAAAGACACCCCAGCCAAGAGTGCCTAAAGGGCCTCCCGATGATGAGCGATCATTCAGTGCCTTTTCATACAGGGCGGTTTTTGCTCGAGGCTCCTTGATGCTTCCGTGCACACGCATGGTGCGAGGGCTGATTCGAGAAGAGTTGGCATGCTTTGCGAAAAAATCGATGATTGGGGAGCTATGTTTGCAGTTATCTCTGTGGCTCTAGTTCGAATCCCGAAGCCCTGCAAGCCTGCAACCATTATCTGAAATAGAACTAGAACTATCCCTGTCTAAGCCCCAGCCCAGCATACCCTTGGTTTCTAGCCACGAAAGACTCCACAGAATTATGACGACGAAAGCTTTTTCAGGTTCAACAAAGTTAATCCGAGCCGTTACTCCGCATCTATCGACAAAGCCAAAGCCAACACACGTGAAGCTGTAAAAACCCCTAGGACTATAGTCCGTGCCAGATCCTATTGTATACCTGCACACCCCAACACTAAACCTTAAGCTCTCGCCCTTCTGCTCCTCCGAGGCCAATCCAGCATCGCGACCAGCACCTCCACCGCTTCGAGCCTCGTGAGGTTTCGTCAAGTGGGGTTTTTCGGGTCTGCAGGGTCTTTAGGGTTTAGGGTAGACATTGAGGTCACGGGCTGACGCGAGGGTCTTGGAGGGCCGCCGTTTACTTTAGAAGGTTAGAAATAGTATGGTTTGTTGGGTATAAGCGAAATTCAAAGCCTGATGTTATTTGGGCTGCCAGCTAAGGGCATTGGGACTTAGCTAGCAATGGGGCTCGAGTGCATTGCTCAACCTTGAAGGCCAGCCTTGAACTTAGCCAATGCCTCGAATCCAACCCTGAAAACCAAGTTGCCCTTCAACCAAAATACTACAAATATAACCGGATCGTTCCCTGCAGTGTTTACGTATACAGATCCATCGCAACATGTCATATGTATGCTCAGGAGTACACGCAAGCGCAATTTCGAGGACATGCAACACAGCGAGGTGGGTGAAGAGTTCATACGTGCCCCGTCCTATGACAGTGTGTGTGTGTGTGTTTGTGTGTGTGCGGGTGGGTGGTGTTTTACAAGTCTTCGTATTTTAAGATGGGAGCATATAGCTGTCTTTCTTATCCATTTTTTACAAATAATATTTAGTTTTCCTATACGTATGTTGGAGGTATGCTGGGTACTGGGCGAGCAACGGTTGCACAAATCGCTGATTTGGCTAGGGCTGCTGTTTCGGACGGGCTGCCACTGGAAGCGGTAAAGGCATTCGCCTCACTGGGAGGGGAGGGCAAGCATCCTTCCAATCAAGAGCGCGACTTGCACAACTGGCTGAAACGGCTGTTTGGTTTTGAACTAGAGACGTACAACGTCTTGATGGATGTTAATGCCTCTCGGACGCAACAGCTTTGTTTCTTAAGGCAGTATATATCTCTAACTTCATCACTGGCTCCAGCATTCCCTTTCACTAGTTGTTGTTATCCCTGCCTTTCTCTCTCTCGATCTCTCGCTCTATCTGCCTTCTCTCTCTCTCTCTCTCTCTGTCTCTCTCAGCTTTCTCTTCGAACCTTTGTCCCTCTGACAATTTTCTCCGTCTCTGTGAGGTTGAACACGAGGAAGACCCCCAGACAGTGGAGATTCCGTTCCTCCTTCCGCACGAGTTTCTGCATTGCTTGTACAACTCAGGCCGTGAGCAGGCCTGGTGACGATAAACAAGTCCCATGGTGTTCTTATCAAAAGACCTGAGTATTTTGGGGGTTGCTAGTCTCTAGGCCCTTCTGCAGTTTTCCCGCTCAATGACTGGTGGGCGCACTGGTGCTGAGATGAAGAAGTTTTGGCTGCATGCAATGCAACATACTGAGTGGAAAGATCATCCGGTACTCAATGATCCGAAGAATGATTTAGAAAGCTCCTTGGTGAAGCACAATCCGAACTTTTTTTGATGTGTTCCAAGTTTGCATGATCCCGTCATGCTGCCTAAAAATAAGGAGTTCTGCCGGTTGTTTTTCACGTGGACGGAGCAGAGTTCTACAACAACAACGAATATGTTGTTTGGTCGATGAGCTCTATTCATGCAAAAGCTGATGTTTCTCGGCATTATCGTGGTTTACAACCTATAACCTAAGCCCGAATGTCCCCAACCGACCATACGATATCTTGCTTAAGCGCTAGGTGTGGGATTTTCAGCTGCCGCTGTGCATCGTCCCGCACGTGGCTATGAGGGATGACTCCGTGGCAGCGCATGTTCACAAACGTGTTGCGGAAATAGCAGCATGGAGCATGGAGTGTGCAGCGACCGGCTTGGGGCCCACAGTTGGGGAAGACGGGCTACCTTTTCAGAGTGCTTGGAGGCATCGACTGAAGGGACAGGTTTTGTCCGGCGGTTATAAGCTAGCATATACTGGCTTCAAAGCGGATATGAAAGCACGCATGCAGGCCAACCGCTTTGACAGATATTACAACTGTGATTTGATTTGTGAACAATGCTTCGCCGAGAAGGCAAAACCAGGAAAAACGTGCCCTTTCACCGATTTCAGCGACGATGCACCCCACAGGCTGACCCGCATTAGTCATACAACTTATATGCGCACGGCATCAGAAGTGTCACCATGGGCATGCATGCCTGGCTGGAACTTGCACACGGTTCTATTCGATATGATGCATATTCTTTATTTGGGTACGCTTCGGACCATGATTTCTTCGTGCATCGTTTTCTGGATCCGCTTCAATGCTCTTGGTGGTGGCACCATTGCTCAGCAACTATTGCGCTTGTCGTCCGAGTTGAAGAAGAAGTGTCGCGAGAATGGGTATACCAGCGGCACCGTTTCTGTAACCCAAATCCCCTTTAAACCCCCCTGTATACTACGAACCTGTGTTGTGATTGTTCGGTTCCCTACTCTAGTTTGTTCTGTCTAAATCGCAGTTCCAAATGCACAATCGTTTCTGCGCTTTATTTGGGTAAAACAGCCCGAGGATACGACTGAATGTCACCAGCTTCACTCCGAGCAATATTGGTATTGCAAGTTCTTTGAACGATGATCCTGAACTCTGCTCAACCTTTAAGGCAGCTGCTGTTAAGTCTTCACTGTGGTTCCTGGCTTGGAAAGCCGAAGAGATTTCGAAAGCGCAGCCGGAGGCATGTCATGAGCATGCATACACGATTTAAGGATGCAGTGGGTTTGGGTTTCAAGGTTTAATAAACAAAAGTCCACGGCATTCCCTGCCAGGTCCTGGCGCTGAAGTTCGTGTCGGTCTGCATTTGGTCGGTTCATTCTGCTATTGTGCAGCTGGACCACGCTGGATTACTCATGGACGAGGACGCCTCAAAGGTGGGGACCTGGGGAACGTGTGGTCAAATAGAAAAGCCTTCGGGTTTTGAATCATCAAAAATATTTGTTGTCCTGGTTTCAAATCAACTGCAGGCATCATACCAACATATCCGACGTCATCTCACTTGTTGGCAATGGCTGTCGACCTTCTCACAATCGCAAGGCTGGCGTCTGTGGCGATTCAAGCCGAAGCACCATTATTTCGATCATATTTCCGATTTCATTTTGAGAACACGGATCAATCCGAGCATCGGAGCGGTGTGGGAGGAAGAATCTTTCTTAGGACGTTTGAAGAAGATAGCTATCCGCTGCCATGCAGCAACAACAATGAAACGTGTGATGCAGCGGTATCTACTGCTGATGGGCCTCAGGCTCGAAGAGTCGCGTCGGGTTGCCCAGCGAACCGAGTAAGCAGCCTTCATAACCCCCAGATAATAAGTAGCCTAGATACCATTTTCAATGAACCCAGGATTCTACGACTACCAAAACCCTATATAGGTCGCAAGCTGGGGAACTCCGAGGGCCCCGGCCAGCTCGGCCGATCGGAGCGTGCATCGTCCGCCACCGAAGGAAAGGATGAAAGGTTTGGTTAGCTTTGGGATTTTTTTTTATTTGGGTTGTCGGTTTCAAAACCCATCGAAGCAGGTACAGAACCCGAGACATTCGCTCTACCCTGAACCCTAGAGCCTTGAGGTGCCCTACAGTACTTGAAAGTTATGACGAGATCGGGTAGTATATGCAATGGATACAATGTTAAGCCTGTCTATTACGGTAGGCTTTTTGAGTGAATACTCCCCTTAAGTGCTACCATCATATGATACCAGTAATCGTACATTAAGTAGCCCCCAACAAGAACTTCCGGGTGTCCAGGAACTTGTGCTTGGTTTTCCTACAGGACTTTGAGATCCTTCGATGTCGGTTATGGTATTCGCTACTTATCGTGATATCACTTTGCACCCGAGGATTTATCCCCAATCTCGACCAACTCCAGATCTTTATAAAAACAACCCAGGAAAGGTCCGAAATGCGATACCCTGAACCCTGGAACCTAGCACTTTGGGCCCTTTTGAAATCCGGTAACCTGAAACTACGAGCCCCCCAAGAAACACATCCTGCTAAACTCGTCCAACGATTTCCCATCCCCGAAACCATCGAAAGCCTTCGACCACCCACTTAAGATTGATCCAGGGTTTCAGGCTTGTCTTTCGCACTTTCGGTAATTTAGGAATATGATCTTAAGTAAAAGGTGTCAAGTTATTATTCCCTTGGGTTCTATATTTGCAAGACACTGGAGCAGCAGACCCTACAGATATGTTGTGTGTGTGTGAGTGTGTGTCTGATATGTATACATGCATATGCACATATGTTTTAAAGCTTTTTTGGCTCAAAGTGGCTCAAGCCTCGAAGGCTGAATTGCAAATCGTTCTCCCGCCACAGTTAATTCAACGTTTAAAGCTTCCGATCTAGACGCACGTCACTGACGCATATGCAACGTACATTGACGCACGTTGACGCACGTTGACGCAGCGGCTTCCTTTGCGCAGCGTTTACGTTGAACGTCTACTGCATTAGAATTGTAGGTTGACAAATAAAAAAAATTTCTTAATTGAAAACCTATACACTAATATACACTTTTAATTAAAAGCAGATATCGGATCACATTGAAAATATGCATGCAAGGATACGTTGACGCAGCGGCTTCCTTTGCGCAGCGCTTACGCTGAACGCATGCATGCTCATAACTGATATCTAAAGCTTGCACAATCAATAATTAAGCAAGCAATTTACTTTCCTAGCTAGTTGATTTAGGATCCGACTTGGAATCGCATGGGAGGTTATGTATGCCCGACGCAGCTGACGTAGCTGACGTAGACCGACGTAGACTGACGTAGACCGACGTTAGCTGACGTAGACTGACGCTAGCTGACGTAGACCAACGTAGGCCGACGTAAACCCGCAGCTGGCGTTCGTATGCGTCGATGTCCTCTGTTTAGCTTTGGATCCTATCGGTTGTCTCCTCCAATATGGGCGCAGTAGCCTCACGTACTCGCGCACCAGCTGCGTAGCCGTCCGCCCCAAAAGGTCGAGCGAAACGCCCTCGAAGTTGGGCCACCGGTAGCGCCTCTTTTCCGCGACGGCCCGGCTGCACGCGAAGACGTCGCGCGACTCGAACCACTCCTGCATCGGGTCCGAACCAGGGCCTCCTCGGCCAGAGAGACCCGTTCAGGCAGGGGCCTCTGTTGAGGCTTATAGGGCCTAGCGGGCAGCTGCCAGAAGGCCACAATCATCTGACTCGCGGCCATTGGGGACANGACACATCCAGTCGGGCCGCCCACTCCCGCGCCACCGTGTGCAAACATGGGTTCTCGACCACGCTTTCGTCGTGCTTGATCGAGATGACCTCCTCCATCAAATTCGCTGGCTTGGGCTTATGCTTGGGCTGCGGCTTGGGCCGGGGGTTCACGAGGAACCCGTCCATGTTTTGAACACCCCCCCGGAAAAAAGGTCGTCCCCCGAGCGGGCCCCCCTTCGCCGGGCGAGTCCTGTTGTACAGTTGTTGGCTCAAGTCTTCGTGTACAGCTTCGGCTCAAGCCCTCCACGTTGTACAGCGGCTTGTACAGTTTTTGGCTCAACTCTTGTGTACAGGTTCGGCTCAAGCCCTCCCTAACCCCCACTCCCTAAACCCTAAACCCTAAACGATTGTTTTTCGTATTGCATGAGTTTTGGCATGTTTTGCTTGTCCCGCGCTCGCCTCGAAGGCAATACAGTAGGCTTTTGATTTTGACATGGCATGTTTCAAGTCGGACAGAACACAAAAGGCTTCCACATCTTGGGAAGGCAGCAAGTGCAGACAAGCACAGGCAAGCACACACAGGGTAGTGACGCCGGACGCCGCAGGGTAGTGAGGCCGGGCGCCACTGAGGTTCAGGGGTTAGGGCTAGGGTTTAGGTTGGTAGGCAAGGGGCTCCGAGGCAGTGATGTCTGGAAGCGTGGCCTCAGGGGTTTGTTGGGGTTCACTTTCACGGCCCAGGTTCTCATCACCTTCTTCTTTCTCGTCGGGCACTGCAGAGGTTCAGGGTTTAGGTTGGAAGGCAAGGGGGATTCTGAGGCTGCGAGGTCTAGTCCAAGTGTGCTCAAGAGTGCCCTGCGCTGCTGAACCCGACCCCTCCTGTAACTCTAAAGTGCCCTGTGTCCACCCTTCCCCGGGACCCCGGGCCCTCCCTTGTGGCCAGGCGCTCGTTGTGACCTTCCTCGACATCTTCGATCATCCTCGCCAGGCGCTTTGGGTGCAAACAGAGCGCGTTTTTGGGGCGACTTTTGGGTTCCGGTGGCTTGAAGGGGGGGGGCGTGACCTTTTAGGGCGGGAGCCGGGAGAAAGGGCCGTGACTTGTGACTTTTGGGGGAAGGGCCGTGACTTGTGACTTTTGGGGGGCCAGGGCCGGGAGAAAGGGAGGTGACTTGTGACTTTTGGGGGGCCTGGGCCAGACCTGGGCCGGGAATTGAGGCGTGACTTTTGGGTTTGGGGGCCGGAGGGGAGGGGCGTGACTTGTGACTTTTGGTCCGAGGGGAGGGCCGTGACTTGTGACCTTCGGGGTTTGGGGCCAGAGCACAGCGCCGTGACTTGCCTGGCCGGGAAAACGGGGTGTGACTTTTGGGGGTTGGGGTCAGAGGGGAGGGCCGTGACATGTGACTTTTGGGGGGACTTGTGACTTTTGGGGTGCCTGGGCCGGGGAATTGAGGCGTGACTTTTGGGTTTTGGGGCCGGAGGGGAGGGGTGTGGCTGCCCAGCTCAGCCGAGTCGACCTCCGGCTCCGTCTCCTCAGCAGTATTATCGGCCTCAGCCGGAACCGCTGCTGGTGGCATCGTCTCGTGAGCCTCGGAAGTCTTAAAAAAAACCATTACAACACCCTAAACCCTAAAAACCCTAAACCCTAAAAACCCTAAACCCTTTAAACCCTAAGCCTTATAAAGCTCTTTCACAAGTAAACACAAGAAAAAAACGCAGGAAACTATCATCTCTCTCTGTCTGTCAAAATACATAGCAAGGCATCATGGGTGGCCAAAAGTAACTGGAGGGATGTCCCGGCCAGAAAGAAAAGGGCCCCGNGGGAGGTGGAAGCGGCATGCCGTGCCAGGGAGGTGGCGGGGGGAAAGGATTGGGTGCCGTTGGCATGGACTTGGGTCTGGTGGCTGGGGCCTCCTCGGGATCGGCAGGGGGTGTGGGCGGGGCTTTGGTTGGGGTGGTGGGAAGGGGATCGGCCGTGGCTTTGGGTGGGGTTTTGGGAAGGGTGGCTTTGGGTGGGGTTTTGGGAAGGGGATGGGACATGGCTTTGGGTGGGCTCTTGGGAAGGGGATCGGACGTGGCTTTGGGT
>BGNK01007585.1:4963-15656 GCA_003297005.1 Symbiodinium sp. clade A Y106
CAACCGAAACCCAGCAACAACAACCACGAGCAACAACAAAACACGAAACGAGAGCGACAACCGACAACGAACGACGACGACGACGAACGAAACAGGAGGACGGCAACAACACCAACAACGCACCAACACAGCCCCGAAGAGGGAAACAAGAAACCCCGAACAAACCCCAAAGCAGCACCACACGTGACTTCAGCTAATGCACCCTCGACACCGCCTCGCTACGCATAGCTGCAGGCGACCTAGACACCGCGGCGAACCGCAGCATGTCACAACCAGCAAAAGTTTGATTAAACAGTNCAGGACTTTTGCCCACCGTGTCTTCCTATGCTGGCCGGGAGGCGCCCAGACACCAGCACAGGGGATTGCAAAGCTACCCCTCCCAAAAACACTACAAACGAACTTGAGCCGGAGTGCTTCTGTTCCTCCACTTCCATCTCTGGCTCAGCGACCGCCATGGTCTCCAGTTGTTCATCTTCCTCGGCTCCAGTTGCAGATACAGCTGCTGGTTTGCGCAATGTTCGTACTTGGAACTTCCACAGATACTTCTGCGTCTGCAGGTTCCGTCCTTCTGAACTTGCCACATGAAATGAATTGCGACCAGCATTGAACACATCTCGAAAATCGGGATGAAGTTGCATGATAGCAGGCTGGACAAAGACGCATGCGAACTTCGTTGGCTCAACTTCCAACACAAAAGTCAACAGGGCGAGTATGCTTGTTCATGAAGACGGCTGCCTCTTTCATGTAGTGATGTCGGCGAGTGTCATCCGGGTGATAGTCAACTGAGGCCGCCAGGGCACACAGCAACCTTTCCTTCTCTGCAGTCTGCAGAGTGGGGTCCAGTTGGCATGTCGCATAGCAGGCTCATAATGCCGATGTCCGTTCCTTCTTGAAGCCGTGGAGGAGAGGAGATGGGTGGAAATCCAATACCAGCTCACCCTCGAGTCGTTCATCCATGACCTTCTCGATGAGATCGAAGCTTCTTCTGTCATTGCCGTTTGGCATGCAAAACCAGGCCTCTTGACGAGATTGAATGGGACAGGACGGCTCACAATGATGTTGCCGCTGTCTGTGAGCCTTCCTCCTTGTCGAACGAGGTCTGTCGAGGAAACGTGGAGCACGGTCAATGGCATTCTCCAATTTCCTCTTCCGGAAACCCTGTATTTTGTAGCGGTGTTTCGCGAGTCCCATGGAGCAAAAATGCCGTAGTAGCTGTGAAGTCTTCCGGCTTCATGCCTTGAACCGTAATCTTCCTCGATGTCTGCGCCAGCCAGAATGCCTCTTTCCACGATCGATAATAGATTCCGACAGCTTGTTGCGTGAAAAGCACCACCAAGGTGGTTCACAAGCGTGAGCGATGGGGAAATTGCGAACTTGCGCGGGTCGAGTTCCATCAGATTCTTTTCCGGGTCAGGGTGAACAGATGTCCACTCACGGCTCTGACAGCCCATGGTCGGATCCAGCCGTCACATGGTCCAAGCCATTGTTGTTCGTGCCTGGTGTAGCGGTTGATCATCAGTTCTGTGATCTGATCTTGCCTCGATACCATCATGTTGGATCCTGGCACGCCAAGGTTGTAAGGCCCTGCAGGAGGATCCTTTAACCTGACACCAAGGAATTGAAGACGCTGCTTTCCATTTCGCTGTCTTGCTCCAAGGAGGTTGCCGCTGATGAACAATTGGACCCTCTCGTTGTAAGTCCTCTTCTTTTGGTCCTCATCTGTGTGAGAAGCGGTCGTCGTGATTTGACGAGATTGAGCGGTCCACAGCACTTCCATCATCTTGACCAAATCCTCGATATGCACCCAACCTCCTTCGTCACAGCGAATGACATCATGGAATCGCGTGTTGCTTCTTCCGTCAAGGTAAGTAACAGTTCCTCCCAATCTGCCGATGCGGTGACGCAAATCCAATTGGATGCAATGCAAAGCCCATGAAGCATTGTTCATAGCACGGCGGGCCATGTCTCTGGGGCGACAGGTGTCGACGAGGTTCCATCTGCTGTGGATGAAACGTGCCCCTTCGATTGGCATGAGGTCCAGGGTCCGCCTTTCACATTGTCTGACATACAACCATACAGTCGCCGGTGTCTGCATTGATGACATACTTGGGGCGATCTCCACGTTGAGGAAGGCACCGATCTCTGTGATCAGACGCATCTTCAATCATCTGGCATACTCTTTCCTGACTGATGGGTCCTATTTCTGCAACTTCAGCTCCACACATAAGGAACTACCCTCTTCTGCTCGTCACCTCCGATCCGAGGTTGCGAGGGTTGTCGTACGTACCTGATGAGGATCACGTCGGCAATGAGTGTTGCACGACGGGGTCGCGCCTTGGCTTTGGGTCGTCTGGTTGTAGATGAAGCTGCACTTCCGGTCTCCGTCTCCATGGTTACTCCTTCATCAGCAGGCTGCATAGGAGCATCAGATGTTGCATCTGCTCCACGTAGCCTTGGTTGATGCTTTGGATAACGGCAAAGGGCTCGACGCATAATCTCAATGCCTCTGTTGACTTCGGCGACTCTGGCAGTCGCACTCCGACAGAGTGTGTCTCGGATCCCCGCATGCCACGCAAAACGTAAGCACACGGTCACCAATCTTGACGGTGCCATCAGCGAGGTCTTCGAGGTTTGACATCACTTGCTCCTCTACTTTCATGTGTATCTCGTGGTTGGGATCCGATGAATCATCCTCCTCTTCAGGCTGTCCGCTTTCCGCTTCTGCCGTTTCATCGGGCATTGGTGGGGCTGTTGCGACCTCGGCGGGCTCATCATTACCCCCCACATCTGGACGATAGGAATCACCATCCACTACGGCTTCGAATTCGACAGATAGCCCTTGAGTTATAAGTGATGCATCTGGACCCGGGGGGTGAAACCCCATGTCGCGTTTGGTCCAAAATCGCTAAAGGGTTCAAACTGTTTTAGGATGAAAGCCTTTTGGCCTTCTGGGGTTCAATCCATCTGAGCCTAAAGGGTTTCCGTTCAAGCTACTCAAATCTAGGAAGGACAAAAATCAGTCCAAGGGCATGGGCCATGGGTTCAAAACCACAGGGTTTCAACGGGCCTACAGAAACCCTTGACCGGCAGCAGGCAGTAGGCGCTATGCCAAAATGAAGAAATACTTCAATCCGGTGCAGGACGCTACATAGCAGCACTGGGTGTTTGTTTTGGTTGCTTTCCGCCGAATTATTATATCAATAGCGAAGTATGCCAGAGCACGTCCCGCTGCCTTTTTTCAAACCCCACGCATCATCCAGTCCTTCTGCTGCTTGTAGTACTCATGCTTCAAGCAGCAGTCCGTTAGGGCGCCGAAACTCGCCTCCGGAACCTTCACAGGCAGCTTCGCCAAGTCCAGGGCATCCGAGGAGAAGCCCCAGCACTTGTCCCCCAGATCCTCCTTGCTCAAAGCTGCCTTCAGCTTGCCGAGCAGGGGGTGCGTCTCAGCCGTTGGTGGCAAAACCGCAGTCGCGGCCTTCTTGCCCGAAGGCTTGATGGCCTGCTTCTTGGCAAGTTCGCCTTTCTTGCCTTGCTCCTTCTTTCACTCGTTCACGTGCTCCCGCAAGTTGTTCATGTGATTCTTCATCTGCTTCAGCTCCTCGACGTTGAGGTGCCACTCGCGCATGGCACCGGCCAGCTCCTTCTCGAGCTGCGTCAGTGACTCGCCGGTGTGCTCCTGATCCTCGGATTTGGCAGTCCAGATTTCGATTTCTTCTTTCATCTTGTGCTCCAGGCCGGCGAGGGCCTCGTTAACCTCCTTTCGGAGGTTCTCCCCGTCCGTCCTCAACGCCGCATCCTCTTGCGCCAGAACTGTGGCCATCTGGTTGACCAAGGATTCCAAAGTCGAGTTTTGTCTTTTCAAGACTTCGTGCAGCTTTCCTGAATTCGTTGGCAATGCTCAGCTTGGCCAAGCTCAGTCTGCGCTGCTTTCTCCTTTTGCTCCTTCTGCTTCTTCTTCGCTTCGTTCCTTTCCTTTGATGGGCGGCCATCTCAGTAAACTCCGTTGAGCGCTTTCCTGGAGTTGCTGCTCCACTTCCAAGTCCTTCCGGACAGCAACGGCCGGCACGTACTTCTTTCCCGCCCCGCCATCCTCAGCCGCCATGGTTCTTTCGAAGTCAAGTTTTGCCCGTGCTCGCTTGAGGCGTGGCTCCAGCTCCGCGTACAAGCCGTCCAGCTGGTCACCGTCGCCCAGGTCCGCTCTTTGCCTCACTGCACCCGTCACGCAGTGGAGGTTGGCAACTTCCTCGATGCTTCCTCGTTCTTGTTAAAGAACGGGATTCAATGTTGGTTCCTACTCAAACACAAAGGCGGACACTTTTGCTTTCCTGGCACAGGTGTCCGGTGGTCTCGAGCCTATGCCACAACAGAATGTGCATGGCTGTTCCTATGCATTAACNACACTGTGGTTCCTGCAGCTGTACTGTAAGGGGGAAATGTTTAACACCCCGCCTTCGAAGGTAGTGCCGGTAAGTTCCTTACCAAACTGGCTTCGACACTTTCCTTCACAAGCTGCGTTCCTTGAACGCGTTGTTCCTCTTTGCAAACGTTTCCGTTCACTCGCAATCCTCTCCAAGGTCGCTTTCCTGTACAAAACTTTCACTGCGACGTTCCTGAACTGTTACGCTCTTGAACTACTTGGATCATCATCCTTTTGCACTGCAGAAACAAAAGACTTCACTGCGGTTTCTGCACGCTTCAGCTCTCACACTTCCTGGTCCTTCACTGGTAGGAGGGCTCGATGTCGTCCTCCTTGATCTCGATGACTTCGTCACTTCCTTTTCCTTTGTTCTTTTCTTCTTCTTCTTCCTTCTTTCCTTTTCCTTTGGTCTTTCCTTCTTCTTCATTCTTTCCTTTTCCTTTGGTGCTTCCAACCAATCGTCTCTCATCTTTTCCTGTGCCTGGCACTTCTGCTTTCCTGCTCTGTCCTTTGTTCCTTTGGCCCATCCTTGGCCAGTTCCTCTGAACCAGTACCAGTACTGCGTTTNCTGTCCTTTGTTCCTTTGGCCCATCCTTGGCCAGTTCCTCTGAACCAGTACCAGTACTGCGTTTTCTCGTTCCACTTCCACTGGTAGTTGGTTCCTTGAAAACTGTAGACTGCAAACCAATCTCCTTCGTTCGCAAAACAATCCTCTCTTCCTTTTCCTTTTGCGAAACTTCCTTCATTGATCGGGCCCACTGCCGACAGGTGCGGATCCTGTGTTCCTGGCTTCTCCTCTTTTCCTGCTGCTGGTGTCTGTTCCTCTGCTGCTGCTGCTAGTTCCTCTTCTGCTGTTCCTTGGGATCCTGTCCTGCTTCTGACTTCTTCCTCCAGCTCTTTAATCTTTTCCTTATCCTTTGCTCGTTCCTCCAAAAGGCTTTCCATCATCTTCTCCAACNCGTCTTCTTGGCTGCTGCTGCTTTCCTTTCCTTTAGCTGCCGCTTCTGCCTCTTCACGTTCGGCTTGCTTCTTTGCCACGTGTGCTGCTGCTGCCTTCTGCTCCTGTTCTCTTTTCTTCTTGGCTTCCTTCTCTCTTTGCTTCCTCTCCTGTTCCTTCTGTGCTCTTGCTGCCTCTTCTGCTGCTGCCTTTTCCTCTTCTGCTTTTGCTGCGTAGTGCGCCTCCTTCTTCCTCTTCAGCTCTTCTGCTGCTGCTTCTGCCTCTTTGTCTCTCCTTTCTTGTTCTGCTGCAGCTTCCTCAAGCTTCAAGGAGCGTTTTCGGAAGAAGAGAAGAAGGAAGGAAAAGAGGAGACGACGTTCTTCTCGCTTCTGTCGCTTTTCCTCTTCCATCTTGTCCATCCTTGCCCAATATTGGCGATCTTCTTCATCACGAGGTTCAAAGCTTCCTCTTGCCTGTCCTTCCTCTTTGGGCTTTGTCTGCTTCTCCTTTCCTTTTCCTTCCTTTCCTTTCTCCTTTCCTTTTCCTTTTCCTTTCTGGTGCCTGTACTTGTGGTCGACGTCAATCCACTTCTTTTCTCCTGTCACTCTGCGCTGCTTGTAGATGTGGCCGTCTTCGGTGTACTCCTTCCACTCGTCGCTGTAGTCGTAGGGGTACTCGAATCCTTCCATCTCCTTTTCCTTTTCCTTCGCCTTCTCTTTGTGCTTCCTGTTGATCTCCTTTATCATCTTCCTTTTCCTTTCCTCTTCTTGCTCCTCTTCAAGCTTCTTCTTCTCTTCCTTTGTAAGTTCCTTCTCCTCTTCTGCTTCTTCCTCTTCTTCTTCCTCTGCTTCCTCTTCTTCTTCNTTCCTTTTCCTTTCCTCTTCTTGCTCCTCTTCAAGCTTCTTCTTCTCTTCCTTTGTAAGTTCCTTCTCCTCTTCTGCTTCTTCCTCTTCTTCTTCCTCTGCTTCCTCTTCTTCTTCTTCCTCTGCTTCTCCTTCTTCACCAGGGTACTCTTCCTCTGTAGGTCCTGTATAGCTTTGGGTGTACCTCTCGTTCTCGTTGCCCATGTAGTCTTCGTCCTCTTGTTCCTGCTCCAAGATCTTCTCGAACAAACCTTTGTCTTAGAACTCCTCTGCACGAAGATGCCCTTCACGACGATGTTCTGCTTCTCCCTTCCTGGCTTTAAGAAATTCTTTCCTTTGTCTTTCATCTTGTTCCTTCTCTTCTTCTGTAGCCAAGTTTCCTTCGGCGTTCCTTTGTTCACAAAGGTCTTCCACAACTTCTGCAAACTTCTCGCTGAGGTTGTCCACCACGCCGGCAAACTCGTTGAGACGGATCTCTGTCTTTTTTTTTCTTTGCCTTTCTGTGTCTTCTTGAAGTTCCTGGACAGTCCATCTCAAGCTTTTCGTCTCTGAGCTCATTTCCTTGATCGTAGCATTCAGGTTTGAATGCGAGCTGAGTAAAAGCGACATCTGCTCTGTGTTCCTTTCTAAAAAGCTTCTCGCACGTTTGTCATCTCTTCTCTTTGTTCCTTGACGCTCTTCGACGAGCTTGCGGCTTCCGACATTGTTCCTAGGTCTTCTAGGGCTATTCCTTGCCTTGACAGAAGGCTGCTTGTAAGTTCCTTGAGCTGTGAAAGCATCTCGGGATATGTTCCTTCACACATGCTCTCACTTCCTAATGCACATGCACTCGTGTCAGCGCTCATGACGTCCTGCACACATGCACTCATGCTGAAAGAGACTTCCTTGAAATTCTGAAAAGACTCCTGCTGAAAACACTGTTCCTGAGAAAACTCTTCCTGAAAACTTTGACACTGAAGTCATTCTGAAACTACAGAAATTCCTGCAAACAACAAGGCTGCAAAAGACAAACTTCCTTGGCTTTTAATCATCCTAACGGCTGCTTTGGCTTGTGCTTGGGCCTTGTGTTCCTTGAGTTCCTNGGCTTTTAATCATCCTAACGGCTGCTTTGGCTTGTGCTTGGGCCTTGTGTTCCTTGAGTTCCTCTTTCCCCACTGGTTCGTTCTCACTGGTCTGAAATCCTAACCAATGCAAAAGTAACTTAATGCGCTTCGCTGAAAGGGGCTTAGTTCCTATATCTGCTGTGTTCTCCTTGGTTCCTACAGGGTGCACGCTGATGGTTCCTTGTTTGTGCAGGTCTTGAAGAAAAAGGGTCCTAATCTGCAAATGTTTGACTCTTCCTACACCTTGCCTGGTAATGATTCCTCTAGCTGCTGAGCTGTCCATGTGAAGATGCACCTTGCAGGTCCTTTTGCGTAAGAAACTTCACTGCTTCCTGCAAGAGTATGCTATCGCTGGCTGCGCTAGCTCCAGCGTAATATTCTGCTTCGCCGCTGCTGAGGCTGACTGACTTTTGGTTCCTAGAAAAACTGTAGATGCATTGGCTATCTAGAAAGATTGTTCCTGAAGATGTGGATCTCCGTGTGTCCTTTCTTCCTGCCCAGTCAGAGTCTGACTTATGGAGATTCTCCACTACCAGGAAGCGTCCACATCAACTAAAATCGTAACTACCATTCCTAATCGACTCATGGAGGTTGCTAAGTCCTCGGGGCGTTTTCCTGTACACAAGATGATATCCTTCAGTCTTGGCCATGTACTGGACTAGGTGCACAAGGTGCTTCTGTGCTGAATGTGTCGATTCTGACATCTTGGAGGCTAAACCTCGCACTGCAAATTGTACATCAGGACGGTCTTGTCCTATGTATAACAATATACCTACACACGTTCGAAATGTTGCTGCTTGTTCCTGGTCCAAAGNAGTACACGGTGTTGGTTTTGAGGCCTTCGTTGTTAGCTTCAACTCCTCTCTGAGCTTTGTGAGGTACTTCGGGTCTGAAGTAATGTGAAGCTCATGGTTGTGATAGCTGAACTTCCTTTCGAGGAATCTGATGGTTTGATGTGACTCTCCTACTTCAAGTTCCTGTTCTGTCAAGAAGGGGCCTTCAACTTTGAGTTCGTAGGTCTCTCTAAGCTTGCTTAGCTTGGGCTCCAAGTTGCTACTCTTTCCTGCTGCTTGAATGTCATCTACATGCACTACAAGAATGCTGTTCCTGTTGTCCCTAAACAGAGTTGGGCATGCGACGCTCCTGTCAAAGTCCTGATTCTTGAGCGTTCCTGCAAAGTGGTCACTCCACAAGAGTGCATGCTGCGTCACGCTGTCCTGGAAGTACTCTCAACAACAGCAATCCCTCGTTCCTACAGCTGGGATCCTTTGTTCCGAAAAGATCCAAGTATTCCTTGGGAAAATGACACGCAGTCGGCGTCCTTTGAGGTACCTGCAAGAATGCGTCCTTGACATCTACCGAGTACAAGCTGTATTCCTGTTGAAGTCCTAGTACCGGTATTAAGCGNCGTTCCTTGTTTCCTGGGTGCGAAATTCCCTGGCAACTAACCTAGCTCTACGAGTCCATCTGCTGTTCCTAAATCTCCAGTCGAAAACGAACTTGGTTGTAAGCCACTTAGTTCCTTGGTTGCTCTTCTCTCCGTCTTCTGTCTTCTGTCTCTCTCTCTCTCTCTCTCTCTCTTCTGTTCTCTCCAGTTCCTGCAAGGTGCAAGGTCTTCCTTACGACTGCCTTCATCTCAGTGAGGCGATTGACCGCTGTAGCCATTGCTTCACGGTCCAGCTCCTGAAGCTGTTCCTCGGCCAGTTCTGGAGGTCCTGAGTCTTCGTTCCTGAACAAATCTTCATCATCTGAATCACCGAGTTCAGAATATGTGTCTTCCCAGAATATGTCATCTGCTCCCAGATCTGGTTCAGGTAGTTCCTCGTCGTTGTGCTCGAAAACTCTCCCTACATTGAACGGAGGGTACCTTTTCTGTGGAGANGTGTCTTCCCAGAATATGTCATCTGCTCCCAGATCTGGTTCAGGTAGTTCCTCGTCGTTGTGCTCGAAAACTCTCCCTACATTGAACGGAGGGTACCTTTTCTGTGGAGATTCAACTTTCGGGATCTTGCTTCCTGTACCTACGTCTTCAAACTCTAGCTTCCGAAGTTGAGGAGGTGCTCTAGCTGAGATGAGTTCCGATGCCATTGAACTATCGGGGATAAGTTCCTCAGAGGCTGCTTCCATTTCCTTCGAGCTGCTCGAAGATGAAGGATCTGATCCTGCTTCATCTTGGTTTGTGTCTAGGTGCTCTTGTTCAAGTTCCTCTTCAGCTTTGCGCTTGTGGGCTGCTTGTTCCTTTCTAGCTTTACCTTCTAGATACGTGGTTCTCGTAGGTCCTTGTTGTCTTGCTGCTGGGTCCCCGCCTTGGATCACAACCGGTCCTGCTGCTGGCGGTACATCCTGTACTGGTTGCTTCTGAGAGGGCTCTCCATCTGCAAGAGGTGGTGCCTCTGCAACTGGTCCTGGAAGGTTCTTCCTGGGAATTGCTCGAGTAGTAAGGGTAGTATGCTTNAACTTCCCAAGTGTGTATTCCTACACTGCTGATTGCCTTCACATCGAAATGCTCAGTACATCTCTTTGCACTCCTACTGGTCTTGATGCCATCCATGTGCCACGTGATGAACAAGTTGTCCTCTGTCTTTCCTAGAAACACACCATGTTGCCAGATCGGGTCTCCTTTCTTGGCGTTAGCTCCTTGTCGGCCAGTGAGTACCATTAATGATTCACCAAACTCTGCTAGCTGACCCTCATGCGGGCGGCCAGCCATCCATTCATATGGTGTCATGCCAGTTCCTTTGTGGCGATGGTACCTGTTCAAGGTCCAGGCTGAATGTCGAAAACTCCAGCTAAACAGTGGATGTGTATGAGCAATGTGTGTTCCTGTACGTTCTTCAAGATGCTTAATGAATGTTGTTCCTTGACGTCTGATCGTCTGAATGGCTCTCTCTGCCATGCCGTTGGTTTCCTTTTGGCCNTTAATGAATGTTGTTCCTTGACGTCTGATCGTCTGAATGGCTCTCTCTGCCATGCCGTTGGTTTCCTTTTGGCCACTGACAGCGTCCTGCAAGACAGTTCCTAATCCTAGGTTCGCTCTCTGCTTCTGAATGACCTGCTTCAGCTTCATCATTGTTCCTTCATTGTCTGCCTTGAGATTGATGGTCCCATACTGCAGCTGAGTGCTCAAGTAGGTAACACCTTCGCTCAAATGTTCCATAAGGTCTTTTCCTTTAGTAGCCGTTGGGATGCAGACCATGCTCCTACTCCAAGAATCAACACACACAAGACTTACTGCAGCTGGTGCTTCATCATGGCTTGTTCCTGTAAAGCAAAAGTCCATGCAAAAGGTAGGTCTCGAAGATCGTTCCTTCTCGGGGTTCTCACGAAGATGAGGTGACTCTTTTCCTTTGCATGCTACGCAGACTGGACACCA
>BGNK01007586.1:0-15663 GCA_003297005.1 Symbiodinium sp. clade A Y106
CGCATCTCACAAGTTGCAAACGCATGCCAAGAGGGGGGCCGCAAGACCGACTGCTACACGCGCCATCATCCCGCGAGCTAACCACCAACTACCACCAAAACTTGCCTTCGAGCCAACATCGGCAAAAAATAGAGTAAATAGAGACGGCCCACTTCATGACACAAAATCCTGCGCTGCTGCCAGCTGCTTCCGGCCCTGAAAGCCTGACTCAGCTGTTATGGGAGTTCGCAAGCTTAAGCTTGGCCTATGTACTGGAATGTTTTTGCTTAAGTAGTCGTAGACTCATGAAGGATGGCTGGGAAGGAATGATCCTCGCAGAAAAACAGCTGCAACCTTCTTTTGGCGTCGCCCTGCCCATGTAAGTGAAAGCTTGGAGGGCTACGCCCCTACACATGGAAGAGGAGCCACATTCTCTGAGCTTTCGTCGCAAGGTCCACATGCACAAGCTACACCTCATAGTGTTCGTCCATCGTCATGCTTGACCAAAGCTCAACTGAGACGCCGTCAAGACTGATGCTAATGGAAGAGCTGGTGGAAGAAATCGCTAACCTGCAGAATATTAATTCTACTGCTGCTGTCGAAAGGTCGAACCCCTCTTAGGAACTTACCTTCTCAGGTGTCTGGATTGATGAATTCGAGGTGCCTTTTCTGTACAGCCAAGCTCAGCAGTGATCATCTGATGTTAATTAGTGCTTTTGACCTCAGGGCGCGTGACAAACTTGAAATACATGCGGGTGCTAAAAACAAGTTGAAGAGCACCGGTGTCAAAGTGCCAGAGCTGTTCATGCTCTTAGGTCTCCTCTTGCTCACCACAGTCCAGCACAGTCAGGAGAGCAGCTGCCACCCGTGCACCAGGGCATCAGTCTGCACACGAAAGAGGGCTCGGACGATGCGCTCTGCGACTTCTTTTGCCTTTGTTGACAGTTTGTTGGTGTGCCATAACTCTCCTTAGAGGGTCTAAGAATGCGGCTTGCCTGCTTGCTGTGGTTGCCAAGGTTTCCGACAGGTTGGCTGCAGTCGATGCTCCAAGCTAACCCAGGACTGCCTCGTGATGCCCTCTACCCCGCGCAGAGTGTCGTTTCCTTGCTCCGCATGGTGCCTAGGGTGCTTCTCCGGCCGGTCTAGACGACCTTCTTCGTAGCGAATGCTGGAACAGCTGCGATTCACAAATACCTGCACAAGACTTTCCTTTTCCATCAGGCTTTACGAACGCCGAAGCATGTACGACAGCAAACTAAATCGCCAAACAGCACGATCACCACCATCAGAGCTGCGACCACATCCCGAGCTACCGGCCGGGAAAATGCATCTGCCCCATCCTGCCACAAGTGTAGATGCCATATGCCTGCAGCAAGGATGGCAGCACTGCTGGCTCAAGAAAGCAGCGACATTCTGCATCGGTGGTTCTAGGTAGGGGCTTCCAAAACTGCCACGACGGTGCTAGGCTGCTAGGATATCTGGCCTCGTCGTCATAGCGTTGGAACTGAGCAGTCGCAGGACTGGAAGCTGAGGTTTCTGTGACATCTATGACCTACTCCGGGAGAGGTCTGAGCTTCGCGCAGACAGAGCCGGCTGCACGGACACGCTCAGTCGTGCGGTCGGGAAAGAAGCCATCTTGCGAGCCTGGCCCGAGAGGAGAGGCCCAACACTTCAACTTCGCTTCTACTTCAAGGCTTCCGATAGCGGCGACAGCCGGCGGAAGAAGCGGCGGCTGAGATCACAGCCAATGCCAAGGCGGTGGCTTTGGTCGACCTGAAAGGATTGGAGAAACGCAGAGCACGCGATCTTGGCTGCCCCACTGCAGAAAGGCTGCTTGTTGTCGACGGCGATCCGAGCTGCGATCCCTGCCTGTGGCAACGGCTCTCACGACTGTCCTTTCAATCGCACAACCTGCGGGCAGCTGGCCTTCTGAACGGCGACGGCGCTGACTGTCGAATCAGTGAGGTAAATGTCGATCCTGAGGCACGGCAGTCCAGTTGCTGAGTGTTGAATGCATCCTCATTCTCCAGGACTCGTTCATTCCCGAGCAGACATAGCCAGTCACCACTCTATGTAGCGTACTATTTCGAGACGAGCCACGCAGCCGTGAGGCCCACATGCTGCGGCAGGTGCTTGGACAGAAACATGATCGGACACGCACCTGGCGTGCAATGAAATGGCTTTGCGAAACCACGCTGTGCAGTGGGACATGACAACACTGCTTTCGCAGAATGATCTTCACTGAATGGGTTGAAATGGACAAGCCCGCGCAGAACAAATCATGCTTAGCTGCAGCATTAGGATGGCATTGTCATAGCAGAACTCTCTTGCGTGACGGGCTAAGCACCACTGATTGCCGAAAAAAGATTAAGGCACTGGAGCAAGATGAGAAATGAATCACAACGCTAGGTGCCGGGTGCCAGCCAGCTGAACAATCCACCTAGCGGCATAGCCACGCCCAGACAAACCTAGCAAAGCCGGTGACGGGGCTTGCCTTTCGCAAACAATAAACGGAAAGCAGGAGTGCGGTCTCTAACACTAGTGTTGTACAATCAATGGACATGGATAACGTCTGCATCTGGCAACAGCCAACCCTGAAGCAACGCCAGCACTGGGATCGCGGTTATGTTCAGCTGCACACACGCACAAAGACGGAAACAAGGCGTGACAACTGAGCACGGGCCCCGTGAGCCGATACTACCAAGTAGAGCCTCGCCTCTTTTTTCTCCCCCTGGCCTCGGCTGAGATTTCCGAAGGCTGCACTTCCGTTCTGGGCGATCACGCGCTCAGTGCAGTTCAGCGACCTCAGTTGAATTCTATGTTGAACAGCAAAGAGCTGTCTGGTTGACTTCTCATCCCACAAGAATGCGTTGTCATTGAGAGTTTCGCACGGCCACGCCGCCGCCGATTGCGTTCCCGGTGATTGCCACGACACTTGGGATTGACAGCTCCTGCGAAGAGTCGTCATCAATGCTTGAGTCCAAGCAGACGTCAGTTGACGACTGCATTGCCGCGCCTTCATCCGCACAATGAAAAGGGAGCTGGCGGTGTGCGCAACCATCTGGTAAGGTGTTGCTCCCGGTGGAGCTACAGGGTGATGGTTGCCTGCCGACATATTTGCAGAAGGACTCCACTTGCTTGAGTTTGAGTGCGATGCTTTTGTGCTTGCAGCCTCCTGGACAAAGGTGTGGTCCTGCACCCTGCAGAACGGCTGCCAGCGGCATTGCACTCCTCCAATTGCACGTGGGCTTCGAGTTGGGCCGGGCCGGGAAACGAGCACTGATCAAAACGGATGCCTGCAAGGTTTCGGCGTGCCTGCTCTTGCAGCGAGACATGTGAAGCTGGTATGCATCCATCATGAACAGGAAGTCTGTACCTCGGAGCTTCGCTGTCGCAAGGAGATCTGTCCGGCGACAGATATTGGAACCCTATTGGACGCCGCTGCATGTGACTTGGACCCGCGACTACATAGTCCTGGAATCGAGCTTCCTATCTGACAGAGAGCTTCGGTTGGGCAAGTCAGAGACGAGTAGACAGTCCTGCGTGACACTTTTATTGCTTCTTTACGCTCATTACCGGCTATCTGACACTTCTTTTCTCCACTGCCCAACACTGCAAGCTGACAAATCAAGGCCGTGCTGAGACAGCGTGTCGTTAGCGTAAAACTGAACGGCTGCAGATGTTCTGCCATGTTCGCCCAGTCAGCGGACTAGATAGGACTAGATTCCTAAATATTGTACATGTGAGAAGATTTACGTGAGACTGCACTCCCTAGCACCCGTGCTGGCGCAAGGTATCCACGAGCAACTTTTAAGCGGTCTGCTAGTAGTCCAGGAGCTCCACTGCTGATCCTCGCAGGCCGTGTCTTTCTGCTCGACTGAAGAGCTCGGCCCGACGATCCTGACAGCAGATCATGGCCCATGGCCCCCCAACAAGTTAAGCAATCTGCAAGGAGTCCTAGCGAAACACGGCGATGTCTCTATTCAAGTTACCCTGACCAAGCCGAGCCGCTACTGCCAACAGGTGGCAGCTGGTCTCGTCGAGGCTCTGAACCCGAAACGCCGAATAGGGCGGGAAAAGCGTTTCGCTTTCATTTTCTTTCCAGGAGATATCCTTGATATCCCGTGCGCCCCAGAATCCTGGGGGGATGTCGATAATCCAGAAGTAGCCTTTGCCATCCTCCCTTGCCCGATACTTCTCCGCAAGGCTTTTGTCTCTGGTGGTGCTCTGGAACTGGCGAAACCGAACGAAACGGTCCAGTCGTTGCGCCTCCCTGAGCTTTTGCATGTTCAAGGGAACGGGCCTTTGCGTGTCGCCTTTCCAGACCCGACCTCCCTCGTGAAGCCGCTTGGATCCGTCCGATTCGGTGTACAAAAGGAGGTAGACCATACGTTGAATCAGTAACATGGCATTCGCAAGGTTGCTGCGAGCATCACAATTCAGTGTATTGTTGAGAGCGCGATAGTACAGCGAGTAGTCTTGACCCGTATTTAGCGTAACTCTTTGTCCCAACTTCTGGTGCGTTGTATACAGGTAGAGGGATGCATCCTCGTGCGAGTCGAAGAGCTGAAGCAACGATTCCATTTTTGCAGCATCGATGTCGAAAGGCTCCCCATCCGCATCCTCGAGGTTCGTGAGCCACTTCTCAAGGCTCTCTCTTGCGGCCTCCTTGGAGACGAAGTCGACATCTCCAACACCTTTGCTGCAAGGATACAAGCTGCAGAAATTTGAAGAGAGGAGCCCGTGCGTGGTACAAAGAGAGGAATACTCCTTGTCGTTGACAGGGGCCAGGAATGCGGACCAGGAGGTGAAAGTGCCTGTGCCTGTTGCTACCGTCACCAAGATGCCCTCGTGGCCCTTGCGCAGGCCACTGCCGTCACTGCAGGTTTCGGACACATCCTCAACCTGCCCACGGCGCTGCCAGTTCGTCCCTCGCTGGAAGCACACGACATTCTCACCAACCTCCGGCGGATCTTCTGGCGAGTAGAAGCCCGCACGCCGCGCCTGTTGGATCGAGAAAGGGCCCGCAAAGGCCACGTTCCCGAAGTAGGGCAGTTCCTCCGAGGTCCATTCTAAACGATCCACGGCCGAGCAAGCCTCAGCCAAGACCTCTGCAGGACAGCTCCGTCCATCCACTCTGTAGACCTTGCCTTCAAAGAAAGGCAGTATGGATTGAATATGGCGCTTGTATGTTTCCAAGCGCTTGAAGACCAGCTCCTCCCTGTCATCACTCCGCTGGACCAGGCGCCCGGCCACCTGCGGTTGGTCGGATGGGGGTGGTCGGAAAGTCAGATGGTAGATCCTTCCGGTCAAGGGGTCGATTCGCCGTTCCGTCGACCGGAGCACAAGTTCCTCATCCGGCACCTCGAGCAACAGGAGTTGGTCCACCCGAAGGCTGTGCACCAGAGCAGAGGCCTGCACCTCCGTAAGCGGGAAATTGTCCAAGAGACATCCTCGTGTGACGATATCCGGTTTACTCATCCGCTCGATCATGATTCTCATCGCCAAATAGTGGGGAACCAACTTGCCCTCTGACATGAACTGCTTCGCCTCCGGCGGCGAGCTTCGGGCCATCTAAACATACTCGCGGGAACTTTACGGACAATATTCATAGTTTCTTCGTCTTGTGATCAAAACTGTTTTTCTGGGCCAAAGTCTTCCCTGCTTAGGCAGAAAAGTGAAACCGTGGGCACAAGGGGCGGAGAATTGGCGCTTTCTTGCTTGCTCTGAACAGGCACATCAAGTCGGAGGATTGGAAACTCCGTTTTCACAAATATTCTTGTCAGTGCACTAACCAAGTCTGTCTTGGTCCTCCGACCCTGCGCTTTTCAATCTCGAACACGTTTGCAGAGTACTTTCACAGCTGCAAGACCATAAAGAAGTTCGTTATAAACTGATGATATACTATGATTAGGCTTCTGGTTTCGTTTTGACCACTTAGAGGCCGGGCACGGGGGGCCTTAAGCCCCAGCTCGGTCTCTCGTTCGACCTCCTCGCGCAGGAGCTGTCCCGGAGACACGTGCACCAATCCGTAGCGCTTCTTCAGACCGTCGCAGAGCGACCCTTTCCTGAGCTCCGAATATCTCAACTGACACTGCTGCTGAATGCGTCGATGCTGAAATCACGTGCAACTAGCAGCAGCAGCAGCAGCAGCAGCAGCTGAGCATTCGGGATGCCACGTGTTCGGCCGCTTGCGTTCCCAAAGCGACCCAAGAGCTCGGTATCACCTTTGGATTCTGTGGATCCCGCGGACGGCCTGAGGACTGCTGCCTGCTGCCGAGGCTCCCTGCTGCAGGCGGCCCCGCCACAACAATCACATGCCTCAAGGGTTTCAGCACTTTTTTTGGAGTGGGAAGTTCATCTCTCATATACCCTGTACGGATTCGATGCGCGCCGAGCGAAGCTGTTCTATTCATGTAAAGACAAAGGCCAAATGATCCTGCAGCTAGCGCTGATCTGAAGCATGACACAAACAAAAAAGCAGACAGCAGACAAAGTCGATCAGGCGGCCATGGCTGTGGCATTTGTGAAAAGGGAGTTTCTGGCCAAATCCTCCCGGTCTGCGGGCGCTTCACCACGTTGCCCATGGCCACGGTGACAGTTCCAAACACAAGGATTATATGAATGTGGAAATTCCTGAGAATCGCATGCCGGACACTAAGCTGACATGAAGCAGGCTGCACTGTGGACGGAACAAGCCAATATCCAATATCTGCGAGTAGACTTGATAAAACCCGAGAGCTTGGTTGAGCCAACTTATGACGCGGCCGGCGATAGCATAAGGTTCTAGGGGCTGGGCACTTATACCTCTAGTTTTACCGCACTATCCATGATCCTGAGGCAACAGACTCAGAACACCGTGCCCAAAGAGTGCTGGGGCCTCAGGCCCCGTTTTTGAAGCTTGGGTTTCGGCGACATGTCGTGACGTTTCCGGTGACTCACGACGGGGTTTTCGTTGGAGAGCTCGCCGGGACTTGCTGTATTTTGGGAAGGAACGTTCACAGAGAGAGAGAGAGAGGCAGTGCTTTGGTTTGTGGCGCTTTAGGTAGACTGCTGTTCTTAAAGCTCTGAATTCCGGCACAAGCAATACCTCAATTGTGCTGCGACCGTGACCGACATGATCATCTCAATTCCAAGAGCCATGTGCCAAAGATCTCAGGCACAGGCATAGCACGGGATCGAGCATGTTGAATGTGTGCTTGCTGTTCAGCTCCTGTCAAGTCAGCTGGATGTTCCATCAGTTCAAAGGTTCGAGACAACATGGCACTTTCCAAAGCTGACGTGTTCTGCTTCCTTGTCTTCCACATCACACGAGAGATGTCAGACAAGTAGGAACCCAAGCATGCAACCCAAGTGCCAAGCTCATCCGCTTGCAGCTGCAGCAAAACATCCGGACCATCACACGCAGAAGCTTGCACATTCGGGCACTGTCCAGAAGCAGTACCGGTGGAGAAGATGGTGAGAGGAGAGCGCGGCATTTCTGATCCTCCCAACGACGATTCGTGCATCGATGCTGTACATGAACATCACATTCGGCTGTCTCTTGCTTTACCCACTAGTTGGTCTAGTCGTGACAGGTTGGCATATACTGTGTCCTCGACTTCCCCGAAGCCATAAAGGCCAAACTTGTTACTCCAGGAGTGAGCCATGCTCCACCAGTATGCCTGCCATCCGTAGCTTCGCTGCACTGGGAGCAAGACGTATTACACCCCCTTCATCACAGAACCGGTGCAAGAACCACAACCTTGCCACTAAATGGTCGGCTTCACGGCTGTGTAGTTTCCGCACCTGTTGACATCGGTCAACCTGGCGGCCGCTTGGGGGAGAGCAATAGATAATGCGAAAGGATTGCATGGTTTTTTACCACCAACGGAATGCAGTTTGGAAGCCTGTCCTGTTGTACTGGCTCGGCAGAAGGCCGGTGCCGATTAGCTGCCTGCTGTCACGCAACTGGAGATAAGATCTCAAACATGTCAGCACGCACGAGGACCAAGGGCACGAGTGTGACGCGGTTTGGCCTCTTCCGTGGGAGGTCGTGGCCATTGATGCTGTTGTTCTCCTGCCTGGATTTGACGAACAGCTAAATGCACCAAACCTTCAATGTTGCAGCCGTTGGATATTCGGAACAAGAGTCTGAGACCCTGTACTTACAATTGGCCACTGGCAAGATGCGGAGTGAAAACATTCAATGGGGCTTGTGTTGCACGACCATCCGCACAGCAGTACTGGCATCATTCTGGGCGACAAGCTCCAACTCTTTGTTGGCATCCTTGATCTGCCGCTGACGCGCAGTAATCTCCTGTCAGCGTGTGCGTCCTTTCTACCAGTCCTAGAAGACCGATTGGCAATCAGTCGTATATAGCAGAAGTTCACCTCGCTCCAACAACATGTCGGTGGACCGCACGGATGAGCCGTGCATAGTTGTCCAGCGGTTCGACCTGCCCGCTTGCCACAGCAAGATGGCGCAACAATGCAAGCGGGGACAACAGAGACGTCCAAATGCGACAGCTTGATTATTCCCTGCTGCTGTTTCAATTGTCACATGCGCCTGGTGACCTGCTTTTCGACACACAAAGTGCACGGGACAGCCGCACGTGCCCCACTGCCAAACTACCGTATGAACAGTTCATCCTCTGCAAACTCTCACAACTTGATTGCCCAACCTCGGCAGCTACCATGTCCCGAAGGCTTCGGTGCACATAGCCAGCAACCAGCGCTGATACTGTTAGTCATTCGAAAACACTGATGATCTGCAACGAAACGATTGTTTCGCGACGCAGCACTTAAGAATCTTAAGTCATCTTGCACTTGTTCAATGCATCTGAACCTTGCACGGAGAATGGAGAACGTCTCTGTGGTGCGGCGAACCAACATAAAAGAAATTGTGCCAGTCGGCGGAAATTTGCACCATGATTCAATACATCGTGATGGGCATTCTGATAGCAAATCCAGAGCTGGTCCGTGCAGACAAAATTTTGCAACACGTCGACATGCTTGGCTGCCTGGATGAAAAAATTGTAGTTGGTCTGCCGAAGACTCTTGGCTCGCAGCTGCCACACACGGGGTTGCATATTCACGTGCAATATCTACAATGAGAGTGATTCAAGATTGCGACTGCCGCACGAGATTCTATCGTGATGTGCAGTGTTGCCGCATGTCGTAGCCAATAGGTTTTCTAAATCCAGGCACTTCCTGGTGCCCCTTCTTTTTGCTCACCATTGAGTGCTTCGATCGCCTCCACAAACTCCAATCGGTGGCCCTGGTGCATGGACGTTCTTGCGACAAGCCTCCGTGAGCGCTTTTATCACCCGTAAGGGACATGGAGCTGCCCGACATAATCACTCAGAGAAAATCTTGACTGTGGTCTCTCCGCATGAACACATGAAGACATTGCGTTCCATGCCGGAGAAATGCGAAATCATGACGAGCTATGACTACGCTCTAGTTGTGGGTGTTGACCGACGTTTTGATTGAGCGTAGTTGGCGACCTCCATAGCTGTAGCTACTGCGAAAAGCGGAGGAATCCACTAGACGTTCGGTAAAAGGAAAAAGTATTCTCGAAGGGCTGACGTATGCAGACCATGGTAATGTCAAAGGCAAGGCATGAGAATGTAGAAAGGCCTCGCAGGCACACAAACATTAACCTCAGTTGCGAGCCGTTATCCTCTGCTCTGCTCACTTCGAACCTGGCCACGAAATCAACCGTCTACACACCCTCGCTAGCACTTGCGACGCTCGCACTTGGTAACTTGGCGTTGCGGCCAAACGGGAAGCGCTCTGTTTTTGCTTCGGTTTAACAGCAAGCGACAAGTTGTAAAAACGTGTAATGCCAAGGGGTGCAGGGTCCTGAACCCGAAAACTTAAAAAGCCAAACCCAAACCCCAGAAGACAATAACTTAAAACCGCGATTCAATTCGTCGAAGCAAGGCAGCGTGAGGATGCCATACCACGAAAAGCAATGGCAATGATGACGACCTCATTTTACCAACTGCGACTACGATAATCAGCTTTGGCTGCACTGATTTAATTGGTGCTGCTTCCTTCTTTCCCGCTACATTTGCTCTGCTACGACTGTCGCTTCCGGCTTCTGTCGGATTCACCTTGGCACTCTAGAATTAAAACACCAGAATAAACAACATGCTCAACACTTAAATATGTACCGGTTCTATGCACGCAGCTGACATCTTGCAAGCCGACAAATAGATGTTTAAATCCAAAACAACAATCTGCACAGCGGCCCTGTCGATTAAAAGCGCGAGACTGCTACTAAGCTATTAACCCGAAACGTCTAAACGGCAAATTGCCGATTGTCCGTTTAACAACCATAAAAGCGCCAGTCACGGTCTTTGCGGTCGCATTGGCGACGTTAGTTGGTTCAACGTGAAAATGCCAACCTGCCACCGTCGGATTTTACCGTATGGGTAATCCTGGAGAACCAAACGTGGCCAATGAAAACCAACATTTGACCAAAACACCTACATGGTTGTTTTTTGCCCCTTAAAAACCTACAATGTTGTTTTTTTGGTGGACACGACAGCAATGCAAAACTGTGAACCGTAAAGAAAAAGTGTGCTTGTGGTTGGTTGTTTGTGGTTTCATGCTGCAGGTTTCAAAAATTCAACAAACACAAAGCGAAGAACACAACCCGAAACATGCATGTGGCAAATTCAATCATATCAATGATTGAATTCTTCAAGCAATCTTCTATCTCATGATCGGAGATTGGTCGGAATTTGTAGTGCCATGTCGTTTCGGGTTGAAAATCAGGGCCCTTTTAAGGATTTCAACACTAGATTTCCAGCCACTTTAGAACGGCTATGAGTTGAGTCTGCAAGACAACTAAGGTTTCCAAGAAACATAGTGCATGGGACTACTGGGAGTTCGATACATATGAGCTCGATCGATCAAAAAAAGCTCAGCCGGCTAAGCAGTCGAGTCGGAGACATGTTTAGCATGCGTGCACTTGGACTTGGAACTGAAACACCGCTTGGCTTGCTTGCTCACTGACAAGGAGGTATCATCGATATTGCGCACAAACGAACACATACCTCGGCGTATTTCCTCTTGCTTGGCGAAGCGTGGTCTTCCAGCGGTACACAGCGTTTGCAAGGTATCTCTTAATGGCAGTGGTGCCAGCCGTCGCCGGGCCGCATCCGGATGCCTCAATATGCAGCTCGAGATAGAAGTCAGGGACTTGAAACCAGATGCGGCCTATGAATTCAGTAAAACAACAAACTTTTCTGCCGAAAGACCACACCGCACACAATTCTGATGAAATCCCCGTCGGCGTAGCAGGCGTTCAGCTGAAGATTCAAGCGGCATTTCTTCTGCCGCTCCCATATGTGAAGCCAGGTATGCAGTCTAAGTGGTTTGACTTGCGCAAGCACGAGTTCTTTAAGCGAAACCGGCCCTTTAGTAATATAATAGTGGAGCCAAGTCTCTTGGGCCGCAGCTTGAACAGCTTGCGTCCCTCCAGGTGGCAGGCAACAGCCAGCCAGCAATAGCCCTCGATGAAGCGATGGAAGGCACCGATCCCTGAATCAACATCCTCATGCGCCACGGCACAAGTTGTCTTGTCCAAGATCTTGATGTTCATCGCCAATGCACGGCCTGTCCTAGGATACTTGACGACTTAATTCGCCGATATATGTGCCCTTCTATGGTGAATTTCACTATGAGCTACATATCTACATATGGTGCGTCGTAAGACCAGGCGCATTGACAGAACGTAAGCAAACTGGCGGTCGGAAGACGCTTTTTCTGATCGTGCATGCTAGAGCGATTTCAACCATCTGCAGGTGCGGAAACTAATGCGATGTGGTAGCCATCCGGAGGCAGAGTTTCACCTTCCAGCCTTTCGATGCGTTCATTGCTTGACGAAATTCCTGTACATGTGGTTTCTGAATTGCACGAGTAAGTGCTTTACAGCGGCCGTTTGGTTCATGCATGCTTTCAGTTTGCAGATGTTTTCAGAAAATAGACGCGGGGCGACAGTGCGTGGCACGCAAAAAAACAAACCAAATACGTGGCATGGCGGCAAACCTGTGATGGACGCATCACAATGGAAGCGCAGTACGATTTTCCGAAAGATGGATCCAAGGTAACACACTGCCCAAAAGGGCTTGAACAGAGAGCTTTCTTTGAAAGTTTGCACGAAGGAGGAAGTAAACTCATTGAAGGTCAGAAGTGTTTTCGTGATCCTTTCTGTTGATCGAAAGACTGAAAACCAGTTGTAAACAACCTCCAGAGTTCTTCGATACATCCTAATGCACACTTGCAGATCCTCCGTGCTGGCAAGCTTCAAGCCTTGAGCAAAGAAGCAACGCAGCACCACATATGTACCAGATCAGACATGACATCCGAGCCAGTCTTCAGTCAAGCTCCTGCACGTTGCAGGAGCGACAATCGTGCAAAACATGAATGTTTGTACTTGTTAGATCCACTCCCAGAAAGTAGAACTCCATCCAAGAAAACTGTAAGAGGAAGTTTATGTGTGATGGAAAAGACGTTTTTATTCATTTCTGCGGCATAAGAGCGGAGAGGTTCAAAAAAGCGGAGGGAGTTGGACGGGCAGCCTCCCTCATTTGTGAAAAGCAGAGCTCGCACAGCGGTCTCTTTTTCTTGAGCCAAAGCGAAGTCGCTTCAGGTCTCAACGGCAGGCTGCGTACAGCACTATGGACTAATTCCATTCTACAACACTGCTAAACAGTGGAGAACTCTGCAANCTTTTTCTTGAGCCAAAGCGAAGTCGCTTCAGGTCTCAACGGCAGGCTGCGTACAGCACTATGGACTAATTCCATTCTACAACACTGCTAAACAGTGGAGAACTCTGCAAAAGCTTGCAGTGACAGGTGTGGACCCTTCAAACACGGAGTTCAGCTTCCTTAGCTCCCTTGCGTCACAGAGGCAGTCTCAAAAGGCCTCTAAGCAATCTTCCGAGCTCATCACGACTCCCATCCGGAACNAACGAACGGAGGGCGGCAAGCACGAAGTGAGTAAACGGCAGCTTCAAGCACTCACAACTGGTCCTACCATGCCAAAACAACGTGCCAAAACATGCCAAAACATGCCATGCAGTGAAACAAGCTCATGCTACAGCAAAACATGCATCAAAACTACCAAGCGTTCACAAAGACTCAACAGTCGTTTCAAGTTGTCTTGGTTGTTGCTTCCTTGAACCAAAACACTCGGACACACAAAGATGNAAACTACCAAGCGTTCACAAAGACTCAACAGTCGTTTCAAGTTGTCTTGGTTGTTGCTTCCTTGAACCAAAACACTCGGACACACAAAGATGAGTCCTCAAGGATCTCAGATTTTCCTTCCGTGCGGACAGCGAGTGCCGCGGCCAATGGCCGAAGTCGTTAACGAAACCTACAAAGCACAGATCTACAGCACTACTCCGCTACGCTCATCCGCATCGACAAGCGGGGACTGCACCACTACGGCTACGGGAGTCCCACCAGCTCTCCCGCAAGAAAGCTGGTGAAACTGTAGCACACAAGGCAGCGCGAGCGAAGAAGCTGGACCATGCACCCAAGGGGCGCCAAGGCCGGCTCAGGGAGCGTGCAGCAAGCCCGGCCGGCACAAGGCAATCACCAAAAGCAGGCAAAAGCAAGCCTGACACACAAGCCGGAAGCGGGAGCCAACCTAGGCCCAAGGCCTGAAGCCCCACGGTTTAAGGACGCAGTCAGACCTTGGCAGCAGCTCAGCGCCTGTACACAGTGAACAACTACCAGCAGCCTGTACACATCGAAGCCTGTACAACCCCCAGTGGTATGAACATGCGAATGCACACACCACAGAAGGATCATGAGCATTATAATCAAGAAGTCTCGGTTGACGTGTGCACCATGGTGCACACCAGTGTTGAGCCTGAACAGTGTGGATGGCCATCGCTTTCCTAGTTAACTTTTCGGGTGCAGCCCACGGCGCACACCGGCCGGACGGTTAAAACAGGGACACAACCCAAGACTAGTCCAAAAGCAAACAAGGAGGCTCTAAACCAAATCATTGCATAACATCAGCCGATGCAAATTAAGGTATAATGCCACCAGGGTGCAGCCGGCAAGGCGCACAGGTGGCCATGGTCATGCGATATGGCCGGTTTGCAAGCAAAACACGGCTAGTGCAAAGAGCCTGGCGTACAGCACATGACAATGCCGGAATCACATGGTGTTACGCCAAAGCACATTGGAAAGGGTCGCACAGGGGCGGCGGCATGCCTGAACACCCTATAGCACCTCTTTGAAGAACACATGCCGAAGAGCCGCAGATAAACTTGGCGGGAGCATCAGACAAGGCCCGAAGACGGGTGTACACAGGTGCCACAATCATCAACCTTATTGCTCCACCAATGTGTGGTTGGCCACCGCGTCTACTTTTTTTTCTTTTTTTTTCCGGGTGCAGCCAACAGCGCACACCGGACGGAAAGTGGTAACTGGGACATTACCCACAAGACTAACCCAAGGCCAGTCGGGAGGGCTCTAAACCACTTCATGTTGCATCAAAACATCACTAGGATGCAGGAGTGATGTATTATGCCACCAGGGTGCAGCCAGCAGGGCGCACACCTGGCACATGGGTACTTATCATGGCCTGGATGCACAAGCAAAAGCAAAGGGTTGCAAAAAGAGCCTGGCGTACAGCACATGATCTCAGATTTTCTTTCCGTGCGGCGAGAGAGTCCGCGGCCATTAGGCCCTTCCGGAGCAGAGCTCAACGGGGGTGAAAAGTGAAACCGAGAGCTTGGCACTTGCCGACACGCTCCTCGAGTCGTGTGTGAAAACCCAGTGCCTAAAAGGAAGGATCCTAGCTGCTACTAGGGGAGAAACTCACCCTGGCAAACAGCAGGAACCCATCAAGGGTACCAGTGCAACTTGGGCGACCCTTTTTCAGAGGAGAAACTTGAGGGAGAAACTCACCTCACACCCCGGCTTCTCACTGCTGACCACTACTGCATCCTGAGGGAGAAACTCACCTCTCGTCTACCTGGTCGGCAGTACACCCTTGGCCAAACCCCCGTCCACCAGCACTCCTTGAGCCGACAACCTAAAGGAATAGGCTTGGCACTCTTGCAGCAGGCGGGCAAAGGTTGCCGTGGGGTTTGCAGCTGCTGTGGCACTGGCTTCCTGCAGCCANCCGTCCACCAGCACTCCTTGAGCCGACAACCTAAAGGAATAGGCTTGGCACTCTTGCAGCAGGCGGGCAAAGGTTGCCGTGGGGTTTGCAGCTGCTGTGGCACTGGCTTCCTGCAGCCAACTGGACTGAAGGGGGCAGAAGCGCCGCGCGCAATCACACCACCCAACCCATTTGGAGCTGACTTTCGGTCCCTGCCTCCATGACAGGGTATCGAAGAAAACCGCCTCTGGGCATGAAGCGGACGCCGTGCTCAAACTGACCCCGATATTGCTGACGCCCGTATCCTTTGCTGTGATGTTGAGCGACGTCACGTAGGTCAGCAAGCATCCTATATATGCGAGGAAGTGGAAGGCGAACGATGCGCCTCTGGCTCCGAGTAGTTCGGAAGCCAGAAGCACTTTGTCCTGGCACGACATGAACATACTGTGGGAGTGCACCACTTCCCCATCAACTTGGTGCAACCGGATCTGAACTCGCTCCTGCCAGTGAGTTTTTGCAGTGATCTTCGGCAGCAGCTGTGAAAACTTGACTTCCCAGTATTGA
>BGNK01007587.1:706-16750 GCA_003297005.1 Symbiodinium sp. clade A Y106
GATTTCCTCGGCTTTGGGTTCAAGGAGTTCAGAGCTTCGGGGTTTCGGGTTCCGGGGTTGCATTTGTTCGGAGTATCCAAGGTTTTTAGTGTGTATACGTATAGCTCTAGCTCCAGGTCTTAGGCCACTTAAGTGACCGGCTGGAAAACACCAAGTCACCAAATTCGCGTATTTAGGCCAGTGACGTGACAGGCTGGACAACACCAAGCCGCTAAATACGGCGTATTTAGGCCACTGAAGTGACAGGCTGGAAAACACCAAGTCACTAAATGCGCGTATNAAATTCGCGTATTTAGGCCAGTGACGTGACAGGCTGGACAACACCAAGCCGCTAAATACGGCGTATTTAGGCCACTGAAGTGACAGGCTGGAAAACACCAAGTCACTAAATGCGCGTATTTAGGCCAGTGACGTGACAGGCTGGACAACACCAAGCCGCTAAATACGGCGTATTTAGGCCACTTAAGTGACAGGCTGGAAAACACCAAGCCGCTAAATGCGCGTATTTAGGCCACTTAAGTGACAGGCTGGAAAACACCAAGTCACTAAATTCGCGTATTTAGGCCAGTGACGTGACAGGCTGGACAAGACCAAGCCGCTAAATACGGCGTATTTAGGCCAGTTAAATCACATGTTGGAAAGCAGCAAGTCACAAAATGCGGCGTATTTAGGCCAGTTAAGTGACAGGCTGGACAACACAAAACCGCTAAATGCTGCATACTAAGGCCAGTTAAGTGCGAAGTTACGGTGAACGCTGTAGCAAACCAGAGTCACCTTGTGCTGTGGCCTTTGAGACGGGCATGAAAAGGTCTAGTCATGCTGTGTCATCCTGCTCACACTGTGGTGGGTGCTTAAGCAAGGGCTAAGTTACCGTTGATGCGCATGAAAGGACCGACGCTTGTGCGGTGTCATCCTGCTGACACCAACTGGGGAACAGCGCCCACAATCATCTGGAGTTCACACACTGTCGCTGCTTTCTGGGGATCCAGGCCGGTGTGTCGTGGACGATGCACAAAGCTGGGCTCCTCCTCCCAGCTGCCCAGGGTCTGTGAAAGCAGAAAACTTTCCGGGATGTCCACCGGCCTCGAAGATTCCGCAAATGCCGCCTGGCCCANGCTCCTCCTCCCAGCTGCCCAGGGTCTGTGAAAGCAGAAAACTTTCCGGGATGTCCACCGGCCTCGAAGATTCCGCAAATGCCGCCTGGCCCAGGTTTGGAGGGTTTGGCTTTAGCCTTGGCTTTGAGTCGCGGGGCTGGAGATCATCAGGTTCTTCAACGTGTCATTTGTGTACATTGTCCCGGTCACGGACCTCACAACTGATGGACAACCTTGTTACGAACTTATGATACAGTACTTCGTTCCATGCTGGGATATACGCTGCCTTTCTTTTTCTGCTGCCACGCTGAAACAGCCAAGCACAAACAATGCTTGAGGTTTAGGGTCTCGCATTACGACACAAACTACCCGGCTGAACGGGTTCTGGTTCACAACGTCTATAAATACACCAGGCGGCCGAACGCGCGCGCGTGCNAGGGTCTGTGAAAGCAGAAAACTTTCCGGGATGTCCACCGGCCTCGAAGATTCCGCAAATGCCGCCTGGCCCAGGTTTGGAGGGTTTGGCTTTAGCCTTAGCTTTGAGTCGCGGGGCTGGAGATCATCAGGTTCTTCAACGTGTCATTTGTGTACATTGTCCCGGTCACGGACCTCACAACTGATGGACAACCTTGCTACGAACTTATGATACAGTACTTCGTTCCATGCTGGGATATACGCTGCCTTTCTTTTTCTGCTGCCACGCTGAAACAGCCAAGCGCAAACAATGCTTGAAGTTTAGGGTCTCGCATTACGACACAAACTACCCGGCTGAACGGGTTCTGGTTCAAAACGTCTATAAATAAACCAGGCGGCAGAACGTGCGCCTGTACTTCAAACGGCGGAATGGATCCGCTGGGCCTTGGGTTGCAGGGTTGTGTTTTCTTTCGATTTGCACGGTTTGGGTTCAACCTGTGTGGGTGCTTAAGCAAGGGCTAAGTTGCGGTGAATGCTCTGTGGCCTTTGAGACGGGCATGAAAAGGTCTAATCATGCTGTGCCATCCTGCTCACACTGTGGTGGGTGCTTAAGCAAGGGCTAAGTTACCGTTGATGCACATGAAAAGACCGACGCTTGTGCGGTGTCATCCTGCTGACACCAACTGCAGGGGAACAGCGCCCACAATCATCTGGAGTTCACATACTGTCGCTGCTTTCTGGGGATCCAGGCCGGCGTGTCGTGGACGATGCACAAAGCTGGGCTCCTCCTCCCAGCTGCCCAGGGTCTGTGAAAGCAGAAAACTTTCCGGGATGTCCACCGGCCTCGAAGATTCCGCAAATGCCGCCTGGCCCANAGGGTCTGTGAAAGCAGAAAACTTTCCGGGATGTCCACCGGCCTCGAAGATTCCGCAAATGCCGCCTGGCCCAGGTTTGGAGGGTTTGGCTTTAGCCTTAGCTTTGAGTCGCGGGGCTGAAGATCATCAGGTTCAACCGCAACGCTGATGGACAACTTTGTTTCGAACTTAGAGTGAATGATACAGTACTTCGTTCTAGGCTGGGATAGACGCTGCCTTTCTTTTTCGGCCACACTGAAGCAGCCAAGCGCACGACGAACAAAGCACCGGAAACGGCAAACAATACTTCAGGTTTAGGGTCTCGCATTACGATACAAACTACCCGGCTCAGGGGGTTCTGCAGGTGCAAAACGTATATAAAGTAAAGAACACGGCCGAACGTGCGCCTGTGCTTCAATCGACGGAATGGATCCGCTGGGCCTGGGGTTGCAGGTTTGTGGTTTCTTTCGATTTCCGCGGTTTGGGTTCAAGCTGCGTGGGTGCTTAAGCACGGGCTAAGTTACGGTGAATGCTCTGACAAACCATAGCCACCTTGTGTTTGTGGGCTTTGAGACGGGCATGAAAAGGTCTAATCATGCTGTGTTATCCTGCTCACACTGTGGTGGGTGCTTAAGCAAGGGCTAAGTTACCGTTTATGCGCATGAAAAGACCGACGCTTGTGCGGTGTCAGCCTGCTGACACCAACTGGGGAACAGCGCCCACAATCATCTGGAGTTCACATACCGTCGCTGCTTTCTAGGGATCCAGGCCGGGGTGTCGTGGACNAAGACCGACGCTTGTGCGGTGTCAGCCTGCTGACACCAACTGGGGAACAGCGCCCACAATCATCTGGAGTTCACATACCGTCGCTGCTTTCTAGGGATCCAGGCCGGGGTGTCGTGGACAATGCACAAAGCTAAGCTCCTCCTCCTAGCTGCGCCGGGTCTGTGCAAGCAGAAACCTTTCCGGGATGTCTACTGGCCTCGAAGATTCCGCNTAGGGATCCAGGCCGGGGTGTCGTGGACAATGCACAAAGCTAAGCTCCTCCTCCTAGCTGCGCCGGGTCTGTGCAAGCAGAAACCTTTCCGGGATGTCTACTGGCCTCGAAGATTCCGCGAATGCCACCTGGCCCAGGCTTGGAGGGTTTGGCTTCAACTTAGATTTATAAGCCCCAGGGTTGGCGATCATCAGGATCTTCAACGTGTCATTTGTGTACACTATCTCGGCCCCAAACCTCAACACTGATGGACAACTTTGTNACGCTGCCTTTCTCTCTCTGCTGCCACATTGAAGCAACCAAGCGCGCGACGAAGAAAGCACCGGAAACGACAAACAATACTTCAGATCTAAGGTCTCGCATTAAGACACAAACTACCCGGCTTCGTGGGTTCTGCAGGTTTTTCAATGTTAAAAACGTTAAACAAGGCGGCGGAACGCGCGCCTGTGCTTCAAACAACGGAATGGATCCGGCGGGCCTGGGGTTGCAGGGCTGTGTTTTCTTGCGATTTCCTCGGCTTTGGGTTCAAGGAGTTCAGAGCTTCGGGGTTTCGGGTTCCGGGGTTGCATTTGTTCGGAGTATCCAAGGTTTTTAGTGTGTATACGTATAGCTCTAGCTCCAGGTCNGATTTCCTCGGCTTTGGGTTCAAGGAGTTCAGAGCTTCGGGGTTTCGGGTTCCGGGGTTGCATTTGTTCGGAGTATCCAAGGTTTTTAGTGTGTATACGTATAGCTCTAGCTCCAGGTCCAGGTCTCGGTCTAGCGGTACATGGTATAGGTATATAGGTTTAGGTATACGTATAGGTTTATAAGTATAGGAATGTAGCGAAGGTAACAGTCTTAGGGTTCAGGGTATAGGACGTACGGTTCGGCTTACGTTCAAAGGGGTCTCAAACGCTCTCGTAGTGCCATCTCATATGATGGTGTAAGTAAGGTTTGGGGTTTTGGTCTCAGGTTTGTGGCAGACTGTCCAACACGGAGCTTCGAAAACCCAAAAAGCCTTGAACCCTCGAACCTGATCTGTACTTACACCTAAACCCGGGAAGGTATGTCGGAAAGCTCCACCTGGCCGTGCAAGTGGGCCACATCGCGAAGGGACCTGCAGAAAGTTCTGGGTTCGGACTTTCGTGGGCAAGGCTGCAAGGAAGGACTGCGAGCGGATGTTGTCAGGCTGTTGCAGTGGCAGTGTGCGAATCCTTCTCCTGATTTTCAAAGCTGCCGAGCGGACATGTGCATCGTCCGAGCTTCTCCGAGACAGCACGCTGGCAGCACAGGCGCTTGCTAATATGGAGCTTCAAACTAGTTCACTTTATAATCTACATAAAGCTATGAAACCAAGCGTTAGCTCATCGAGCTCCTGCGCTTCCGGAGCATTGGCGGCACAGCAAAACTAGCGATCAATCTGGCTGAACGTCTGCTCCTCTCAGAAATTTGAAAATAAACGATAGATCCCGCTGTAAACGTAGTGTTGATGCAAGCAAACACGTCTGTCATCCGANAAACTAGCGATCAATCTGGCTGAACGTCTGCTCCTCTCAGAAATTTGAAAATAAACGATAGATCCCGCTGTAAACGTAGTGTTGATGCAAGCAAACACGTCTGTCATCCGAACTATGTACGGACAGTGTGCTGGCGGCACAGGCGATTGCTATTTGGAGCTCAAAACCATCTCAAATGATCTCAAACCTTCGAGTTTGCTTGGTCTAGCTATCGAGATTCGTATGAGTTGTTACTTCGATTATATGCCTCTAACTCGTCATCATGAATCTGCTTCTCTCAATGTATAAACTTGAAACATGAACTCATCCCGCTCTAGCGCTACTGTAACCAGACGTCATCCGAGCCATGTTGGGCCAGTGCGCTGGCAGCACAGGCGCTTTTTGTTTGGAGCTCAAAACCATCTCAAATGATCTCAAACAAAGCTCAAACGAACCAGATCGATAGCTCTAAGCACACTCAAAAGTGAAGGCCTATATGGCTCTAACNAGCACAGGCGCTTTTTGTTTGGAGCTCAAAACCATCTCAAATGATCTCAAACAAAGCTCAAACGAACCAGATCGATAGCTCTAAGCACACTCAAAAGTGAAGGCCTATATGGCTCTAACTCGTCAAGATCTTGCACTTCCGGGGCAATGGGTGCCACGCAGAATTAGCGATCAACGTGTAGTTGCGCCGAGCAGACCGACATCATTGCCAACATGTCCGTCCGCGACCTGGGGTCCACGCATGTCAGCCCCGTGATGAGGCGATGCGCAGGCGGCAAGTGGTTCATTCGCACCTTCAACTTCTGGTCCCGATATGCAGGCAGGCCTTCGGGCGCTAAGGCTTCAGCTGGCGGAAACAGATGGGAGCAGCCTGCACGTCCTTCACGGCACATGATCGCAAACACAACGCAACCAATGGCGAAGCAGTCAGCTGAGGCGGCGAGCGTGACTTTCATCGGACGGCATTCTGGCGGTCGGTAGCCCTGTGTGTAAACCTGAGTCCCAACAGCTTGGGCTTTGCCGTCAACCAAGCGCATGGCCAACCCGAAGTCCGCGATCTTGATGTGTGACTCATCCAAGGACAGCACGATGTTGTTGGGTTTGCAATCGCAGTGTAAGACCTGCTTCGCATGGCAATGAGCCATCCCTCGAGCAAGCTGGAATGCGAAGCGCCACCGAGTGAGCAGCAAGTTGTCGTAAGCAGCCCTTGTTGCCGCGTTGGGTGGCCAACAAAGCTGGTGAAGAGCAAGCCACTCGGACAAGGACCCCCGCCCAAGCTCCAAGAGCATGCCTACGTTCACAGTGTCTGCCATCATCGAATGGCAAATCAAAAGGTTGCAGTGCCGCAGCTGCTTCAGGAAGCTGCACTCCACCTGCACATCCCGGAAGTCATCGTGCACGAGCTTGGCAGCAAAGCTCTGGCCCGAGGCATCCTTCACCTTCCAAACACGGCCATACGCTCCCTGGCCAAGGAAACTTACAGCACGAAGTGTACCTCCCTCCCATGCTAGTGCAGGCATGGGAACTTCCAGCTCCGGCTCTGCTGGCTGATCCGGTAGCTCGGCCACCACATGAGAGCCGAGAATGGCCTTCTTCGCGGCTTGCACCGTTTTGGTTCGCTCCTTTGCGTCCTCGACAAATGGCTTCTTCTGGGCATCGGACATGTTGTTCCTTAGACTGGATGGTCGAAACCGAAGGCCATAGAACACCACATAAACTCTTCTTGCAAAAGAATTTAAAGTGGTTCTTCTTTGACCAGCCTACACATGCTCCTCACCCGATGCCGTGCACCTCAGAAAAGAAAACATGAAAACTTGCGGATCAGCAGGGCAATGCGAAAAGGAATTATGCTGGACAGGCTCGAGTCACCACGTCTCTCGACACTTCTTACGAGAGTTCACCGGTGTCTTTCCGCGAATGCGGAGCCGACTTCCCGCAGTCACCGCATGCTGAGCCGCATGTTTGCAAAACAGCGCGTACGCACTTGGAGCCCGCTTAAGTCCCAAGTCTTTCAAGGTTGGCGGCTTCTGTTTCGAGGTTGTCGGTTTTTTTCTCACCGGAGCCATGGCGGGCTACCGAGCCGAGTGCAAACACTCGAAATTAAATTGGGACAAGGGCTTTATATCGAAACAAGTGTTGTTTCGGGTATATTGTGCTAATCCCGAGATCCTGGGGTCACATACTAACTGTCATCCAGGCCTGCGAATTGCTTTGAATGCCATTCATAGACCCACGTGAGAGCCCTTGCATGCCTGGCCCTGAGGCGCCTACAGCCAAAAGGCCGGAAAAAACGAAATCTTGCATACACCTACGTATAGTCTCCATGGTAGTTCCTTTCTTTGGTTACTTGTTATATGGGATTCTAAATATTTGTAACTGGTGAAACTAAGAAAGAGAACTACAATGGAGACTGCGGGTACGGTCTAAGCCCATCAATCTTACGTTCTAGATCCTAATTACTCGTTTCGCGCTGAGAGAAACCTTTGGGTGTGCCGGAGCTTTGTTACAGCTGCACGACCTTCGTAGAGCTTGTGACTGGCTTTCGGGACACCCTACGCTCAGGTCTTTGTTGTTTTGCGATAGGACAATAGGAGCTGTCTTCAGGGAATACGACAGGTTTTGAGTGCTTTCCAGAGACCCACGTGAGAGCCTTTTGCATGCCTGGCCCTGAAGCGCCTAAAGCCAAAAGGCCGGAAAAAACGAAATCCAGTCTAAACCTACGTATAGTCTCCATGGTAGGTCCTTTCTTTGGTTACTTGTTATGGGATTCTAAATATTCGTAACTGGTTAAACTATGGAAGAGAACTACAATGGAGACTGCGGGTACGGTCTAAGCCCATCAATCTTACGTTCTAGCTCCTAATTACTCGTTTCGTGCTGAGAGAAACCTTTGGGTGTGCCGGAGCTTTGTTACAGCTGCACGACCTTCGTAGAGTTCGTGAGTGGCTTTCGGGGCACCCTATGCTCAGGCACCATGGAGTGCAGGTGGGGCAGGGACTTCAAGTCCGGAAGCTCAACCATGGCGAATCTCCGCCAGTCTGTTGGGAACGCCAGCCCTAAAGTCCGAAGTAACCGGAATGCCGCTAAGCCCTAAACCCGAAACCCACCTGTGCCGTGCGCGACTTTGTCGGCGCCGGGCCGTGTCGAAGCCAGGAGAAGGGCAGGCCTTTTTTAGGGTCTATGGTTTGGTGTTCGGCACTAGATCTTCGGAGTTGGACTTCAGAGTTTACAACAACAGCCGGGGCTTGAACTTGTTTTCGAATGTTTCTTCGCTTAGCGGTTGAAGCAGCTTGTCTGCATCGACACCAGCAGGAGCAACCAGAGCACCCACTACATGTGAGCACGTAACACGCCTGAGACCCAAATTTAGGCTTGGACCCCAAAATTACGCCCCAAGCCCAGATTCCCAAAGTGTAACGTCAACCAGGATAGGCTCCGCTTGGAGGTTCATGGGCAGTTATAAGTAAGATTACAAGTTCCCTTTAATATGGGTTGTAAGTATAACTATCCTAACTATAACCCACTTGTAACTACCCATGAAGCTCCAAGCACATGCTGGGCCCCTACATTTGCCCCGTATAGCAGACACCCTCAGCGTTCAACTCATTTAACCCCTATAGCAACTAAAAGCGTATCCCACAAGGGAACAACAGACTCTAAACCTCCACAAAACATCCGACCCCTGCGTGAAGAGAGTGAGAACCGAACCCCATAATCGGGCAATCCGAACGTTCAAACGACGGATCTGAGTGGGCGGCTAGCCTCGGATCCCGCTTGAGTGCAGCGGAAGATATCGTCCACGAACAGCAGCGCGTCCTTTCCAATGGATCTTGGAGTATGTGACGGAGTTTCCGAAGCCTGCGCATGTAAACAGAAAACTCGCACAGGGGTATTACTCGGTATGATGGACATCCAAAAAAGCTATCCGTTCCGAAGACAGATCATGTTCTGACGACAGATCGTANGAGTTTCCGAAGCCTGCGCATGTAAACAGAAAACTCGCACAGGGGTATTACTCGGTATGATGGACATCCAAAAAAGCTATCCGTTCCGAAGACAGATCATGTTCTGACGACAGATCGTAAACCCCTACCCTCGGCCCCAAAACCTATGCCCTTTATCCGAACCCTCAAGACGTTAACGAAAAGAGCTCCCGGAATGGGTCATGGCCCTCCTTGTCGCGGAAGTGCTCCATAGTACAGGGCTCATTCATTTGCCGACCGTCGCGGCAACGAAAAAACTGAACATCTGTGACTGCCTTTGTTTTTCCATGTTTTTTCGGGGTCGATGAGGTCCACAGTGTCCACGGTTCCCAAGTTAACGGGTTTAGACAGATATGTCCAGGGTTTTGGCATGCAGGTTGAACGGTTGCATAAGGATTGCTTCAGGCTTCCGAGTGAAAGCTTACGGTATAGGTTTGTTTTTGCTTCGGTGTTGGCTACCAGGCATCGTGAAATGCCGTCAAGTATACTGAATAGCCGTACAGGGATTATGAAGAGGATAAAGGCTTGACAACGTGAAGGCTTTGAGCCCCCACACCCAAGATCCTGCAGACCCCTGCGCGAGGTCCTTCACCAGCGTCCTGGGTAGTGAATCACGAAGACCTTGGGCAAAGAGGTTGACTCGAAGCATCGATGTGGGTCGAAAGATGTCGGGTTGGAGGGCTGCTGGCTTGGGGATTTGGGTTCATTGTCTCAGGTTTTCTGGGTTTTGCATCGTCGGGTTGACTGCTTGTGCAGTGAATCCTGAGGCGCGACGCTTCATGGAGTCTGTCCCTAACATGAGCCAATCTTGAACGGTGTGAAACCTTGAGCCCACAAGGCCAAGAAGGCAAGAAAGCTTGCCTAGAGCAGAAGCCGCTACCGCAAATGGAATATTGAACCCTTCAGTATTCCCTTAACTCCTGGAACCTGGAGCATGGGCATGCAAACCCCCGAAACAGGAAGCCCAAACTCCACTCTACGCCTCCAATCACGGAAGCCCGAATGACCTGCCTCAGCTATAGGAATGATAAGCAGGTGGCACTGGCGATTGAGATTGATGTCAGGGACCGAAATAACTTTAGCTGTGGCACAGAGAGCCATCGCGCATCCGAGGAATTTTGGTGCGCAGCTTGAGAAGATTGCAGTGGGGCTCAGTGTAGAGGAGCTAAGCACAGAAGCAGCCACGTGTACCGAGCCTCGGGCTTTAGCCTGGGAACCAAGGCTCCGGAAAGCGCGGCCTGTGACTACAGAGGCCACGACCAGCACCCGCATCGGCATACCCGCCGTCCAAAGGTTTGCAGTTTGCAGTCTACAATCTCCAGAAGCTTTCACGTGTTTTTTTTTTTATGTTCGCGCTGCGCGAAGACCCCTGAAGTGAAACCTGAAACCACATCGTTACCCGGCATTGAAGCTGGGCTTAAAGTCAGCTTCAGCCTGTGCAGCTTCCAAGGAGCCGAGCAAGCATCTCTGGACCGGGATGTAGTCTTTGTGAATTGGCTCCGGCATGTCGCTGACCTTGTGGATCTGGCTCTGACTCGGCCTGGGCCAATGATATGGTTCTGTGCACAGAGCAGCACCTGACCCTTGTTGGAAAACAGATGTTACATTAGCTTGAACTGCCTGCACAAGCTGAGAAGCAGCAGTGATTGCTCTTCTGCCAGGACATCTGCAGGCCTGAAATTGGAAACAGAACTTGCACTCGCGCTCGCTTCCGAAGGAGACGATGAAGGAGACGATGCAGACGGCGCAGGGCTGCCGGAAACCTCGCGTGTCTTCTGTTCCGGCGTGCCGACGACGATCGCATGCAGCTGGTTGTGCATCCTGACTGTGTCGTGGTTAAACAAATCATAGTCGTAGATGCTTCGCGACAAGATTCCGTTACCACGAAACCTGCGATAATTCTTAGACTCAGCTCTGCAGCTAAAGGTGCGATTGTGCCGGAGATGCTGCGAATAGTCTAGCATCCACGAAAGCATCCATCAGTTTGATTTCCAGTTCCCCCGCATGAAGTGTTGCGTGCTTTCTGCTCCAGTTGGCTTGGATCTTGACTTCAGCGGTGGCATCCGCTCTCACGTCATACTGCAGCGCAGCATCTTCTGAATTACATTCCCAAACCAGCAGAGCATGGTCTGCAAGGCCGAACCGATACACGCCTCGGCTGGACCACTCTGTCTCTTCCGGCGGCACCTTGCGGCATACTTTCGCCTTAGCAGTCTCCAGCAGCTCTCCCCAGGTGGAGGCAGTCACCAATGTGTCGTCTTCAATGTCTGTTACGTACGTGAACAAACGACGCAGAATGGCTGCTGGCGGCCACCGCTTGTGAGGCCTTGTCCTTGACTCGATGCTTCTTTGTGGTACCAGGTTCTGCACCAGCCAGCCCAACACTGCATGCGGCACGTCGCCTGAGCACAAGTGTCTGCGACCCGCAAGTCCCTGAATAATTACAGCCGAGCGACCGCGGTGAAACCGCAAGACAAGAACCGAAGCGGGGAATGCAAACCCAGGAATGCGTGCAGCATTGGGAACGGCCTACGTTTGCATGTAAATGCGGCATCTGCCCCATTACTAACTTACATATGGTCCGAAGCGCATGGGTATGGTGTACTCGGCCGAATCGGCTAGTTTATGCAGACCAGGGTACTGATCCGCTGAATGCTGCGGTGCAGCGGCAAAGTAGAAATGTTGCCAAGGCGAACAGCATCGTCGTACTGGCAGGACAGTTCCCGTGTCAACTGGCTGTTTGGCGCCACATCAGCAATCCCCTTGTGCTTTTTCGGACTTGTGACAGGCGCCACCACCTTCTTTGGACTTTTTTTTCGCTTGCTTTGCCCCTTGCGACCAGCGCACGCGGCCTGCAGGAAACCTTCTGCTTCCAACGTGAGTTTGCACAAAGCCAAGGCATCGGATCTTCTGGCGATGACATCCACCACCAAGGCCAGGTCAGAGACTTGGTGCATGGCACCAATGCGAGTCCGAGTCTCAGTGGGCTTCAGCTTGAACAAAGCCTCGTTTGCGGTAGATCGGGTAATTCCTCTGCGGCTGGAGTGAAAATTGTCTCTGCGCTAATCCTACGAGCTGGAATGTATCTTGCCGACAACGTCCCAGAGTACTGGCCAACCAAAATGTTGGCTTGAACCCTGCAGGCAGGCACTTCCGCTGATAAGGCTACTAGATGCATGCAAAAACGAAGTTACTGGCTCGACCGCTCTCTTCTTCTGCCCAGCAATTGGAACGTGCTGCTGCAAAGACCGGCTGTGCAGGAAGGAACCTTATCTGCCTGCATCGTCAACAACGCCCCGAGAAGCAACCACGTTCGCTGGCTTGAACCTGGCAGCAAAGCACTTCCAAGGAATGAAAACCCTAAAACAACGTGATGAGCAAAAACTGAATCCCTGCGCGTTTGTCCTTCTAGCAACTCGTATACAGCTTCTGTGCAAGAAAACCATATCCCTGCATTGGCATCAGTGTTAACACGAACGTGCACGCATGAAGCCCAGCACTCTGTTTACATGAAGACAGCAATAAGGATGGAGGCGGAGAAGAACCCACAGCCAGAGCCGAAACCTGTCTTTCGCCCTACTCATCAGTACGATGCTGCCAGTCGTGCTGCACAGCATGGAGACAGACCTGGCGGCAACAGCGACAACGTCCGAGCGAGTTTGGGAGCAGCCTAGCCGTCTTACATCAGTCGAAGGAAACAGTGTTTTCATTGTGTTGAAACGATGAAGATACACGAGGCCATGAACCTATCAAGGTTGCAAAACTCCGTAACTGCAAGCTACTTACCCATCAACTCCACACCGAAGGTCGGCGCAGTTGTGACAGACCGGCGTGACGCCGCGTCCGGGTTCCCAGCGGCAGCGCCGGTCCAAACCCAGCAATACAATCGCCAGGTTAGGATGGCCAATGCGTGGTTTACTCGGTGGCAGCAGAACTATAGCAACCTCGTCTCCCCTCTGTCTCTCTCTCTCTCTTTCTGCCGCTTTGTCGCTCTGTTAGTCACATTACCTTCGCATATACCTTCCTGCCTGACAGGCCAGCCACGCAGAGCCAGTCGCTTCTGACTCAAAGCAGTACATGACCGTCTCTTCTGCAGGCGATCCTATCCTGCTTGCGTCTGACGCCAAAGAAAACGTCCCGTGTAGTCGTCCGCCGCATTGTGCGATGAAGTGGTGCAACTTTGCGAAGTTGCACGAGTCACGACACGACTCTTTGGCATCCCAGAAGCGTAAGAACCAACGGCGGGAAAGGTGCGGGACACTGCCTGGGTCATCCACTTCGAGGCCGCGCCGTTGTGATTTGAAGAGGCTGCACCAGCACCAACTTTATGCTGCAGCCTGACGCGAAGGTGTCATAGCGTCAATCGACATCACCGGTTTTGCAGGCCGAGAATCCCTAGTAACAAGGACTGGGACAAACAGGATGGACTAACAGCAGAGCGTCGCATGGCGCTTCACGTCCTCGTCCACTCGGCGTCGTTTGCCAGGCTTCCCAGCTTCAGGTGCATGTTTTGTCACGTCTGTGCTGGAAACAGCAGCAAGATTCCCTGAGAGAGGTTCGGCTTTTCAGATGTCTTTAAGCGCAATCTAAGACATGTTGAGTTTCTGGACGCAAATATTTAGCATGTTGGCCGGTATACTGGCTACTGGTGCCCTACGGAGGAGAACGCTGAGACTGTCAAGGTATGTCAAGGTCTGGTGCTTCGGTTCCAGAATCATATCCAGCAAAATCAAAAACCGCAGTCAGCCGCACTCTACAGCATGCCGAGTCAAGACTGTCAGCCGGGCAAGTCGCTTTGAATGCCTGCGGCGGCCACCACGAGAAGCCGGCGCGCTAGCCGCGCACAGCAAGGCATTTGAAGATGGCGGGCGGCCAGTAAAGCATTTTCGAGCCAGTCTTTGTGCTCCACGATGGGAGACACGTGCTCAAGGTGCTTGCAGCCGGCACCGTCGCTGCACTGGGTCCTTGCTTGCTGAACCCATGCATCCATGGGCACCGTCTGCAGCTCTGTAATTGGAATGACGGTCTGGATCCAGTCTACCAGCAAAGCTTCTGCGCGCTTACGCTCACGCTTTCTGTGACGTGTAATGGCCCACACCTGAGCTCGCTGACAGAAAGTTGGGAGACGGCTTCTCGGCCAAGCTATACCTACTATACAACTGGCAATCACTCAGCAACGAAGTGCATTCTTGCCCAGAATCGAGAAAGAGCCCCAATAACCCAATGGTTGATGCGGAAGCTTCTTCACGCACGTACGGATCATGCACCGCATTTGTCGATGTGACCACGGATGCATCGGACGTCCGGGACTGAAGCATTCTCAATGATTCTTTGTACCTGGAAAGATGTTCGATGCAGCATCGAACCCGAGATAACGGGAGCAAAGCAACATATATGCGATGCACACACAGGCGCACAAAACCTTATCGCACATTCGGTCAAGAAGCTCGGCATTAAAACGAAAGTCTGTGCGATGAAGCAGAAGTTGCCAGTCGGTCCTCAAGCTTCTCGGCAGGCCACAAAATGCGAAAACAATAGTCTTACCCATGAAAGTGAGCGACATAGACCAGCAAAGCAAGGCACGTCACTTCCGCCAACAGTTTGCAATGTTTCAACGTTGATCCGTTGGTTTTCTTGTGCTGGTAAAAGCAGTCCAGTACGCGTCGCAGCTCCCAGAAAACGGCGCCGTCTTCATAGACAAAAGCCTTCTGCTCCAGAAGCTGGCTGCTGACCCAGTGAGGTGTGTACTGCAGCATGCCTGCGGCTGTTGGTACTGAGATTAAGCTTCTCGGCAGGGCACAAAATGTGAATACAATACCGTTGCCCATGAATATGAACGACGTAAACCCACAAAGCAGCGTTGATGCTGGTTAAGCATTTAACTTCCGTGAAAAGTTTGGAATGCTTCCACGTTGATCCATTAGTTTTCTTGTGCTTCATAAAGACGTGTAGTACGTGGCGCAGCCCCCAGAAAACGGCGCCGTCCTAACAAACAAAAAATTCTGCTCCAGCAGATGGCTGCTCACCCAGTGATGTGTGTGTACTGCAGCATGCCTGCGGCTGCTGGAAAATCATGGCTGCTGTTTGTATGACACGTCACATGTCACTGGAACACTAACCGGAGCCCTCATGTGCTATCCAAGGTAGGAAAATGACTACCTTGCACGAGCGAGTTACACAAACCTATCTGTTCTGGAAGAGTTCGACGTTTTCGAAATGTCTGCCGAGCACCATAAAAACTTTTAAGGACCGATGTTGAAAGAGATTCTGGCTAGCCCTGCGGCCCGTACCTGCTAACAGAGCGGTACTAACGCTAGGCTCACGTCTCCCAAGCTGGTGTCAAGTCGTCCGAAGCCCTGCGGCGCGCGGCATGGGAGTAAAGTCAATCCAGGCGGGGTGATGTCAGCCCAACAACAATGAAACTTCAGTCCTTCCGCAAAGGCACAAGCATTGTTGGAGTGTTCACGGTTTGAACTCAAAATGTCGCGCGCCCTGCGCACGGTGGGTTGAGAAGCCTCCTTCAAAATTAGTGGCCAACATACACATGAGTAAGTGTGAAAACCCTGTGTGGATGTCATCAAGGTTGGGCCGTGGATGATCTTGTCTCGGAACATGGACGTCATTATGCTTGGGGGTGGGGGCCCCCGGTGGGGGGGGAAACAACCTAACCTAGCACTAACCTAAACCCTAAACCCAGCTTCCGGGGGGCGGGTTGGGAGGGAGGGTTTGAGCCGGTTTGAGCCAACACAAACACGCAGTCCTTCCGCAAGCGCACACGCATTTTTGGAGTGTTCACGGCTTGAACTCAAGATGTGGCGTGCCCTGCGCATGGTGGGTTGAGAAGCCTCATTCAAAATTAGTTGCCAACATACACATGAGTAAGTGTGAAAACCCTGTGTGGATGTCATCAAGGTTGGGCCGTGGATGATCTTTTCTCGGAACATGGACGTCATTATGCTTGGGGGTGGGGGCCCCCGGTGGGGGGGGGAAACAACCTAACCTAGCACTAACCTAAACCCTAAACCCAGCTTCCCCTGATTAGGAGACCTAAAAAATAGGAAACAAAACTAAACGCTGGGCCCTAAACCCTATGTGCCCGCCGACCCCTGTCTTGGGGAGCAAGGCACCCTAAACCCTAAGCCCGGTTTCCCCTAAAATTTGGGGACCTAGGCTGTATGTGTCCTAAACCACCCTGAAAAAACCCTGAAACGAAACCACCCC
>BGNK01007588.1:0-16749 GCA_003297005.1 Symbiodinium sp. clade A Y106
ACTGTCGGCGCTCCCGTTTGTCCGAGTCGCATCAGAGTGCCCTCAGGCTGAGAGAGCTCCGCACCGCCATCTACCAAACTCGGGCCCTGCGTCTGCGGAGTTTCTGGGGTGCAGGCCGGAAAAGCACTGGACGGAGAACGCCTCCGTCGTCTTATCAGAGCAGCCTTAAGCTGGATTCCACACTTCCTTGAACTTGACGTTCACAACGTTGACCCAACCCCACCACTTGCTACTCTGATGCCACCTTTCATTTCTCAGGTGCAGGCCGGTAAGGCTGTTGGCAAAGACTGCCCCTGAAGCCTGAAGCGTAGTCTCCATGCCACTGTTGGCACCGGCGGCTGTGCGATTCGTATCATAGCGACCTCGGGCTGAAGAAGCTGCAGGGAACTGGTGACACGTCAAAGCCACGGACCAAGTCGATTCTTGAGGGGCGTGCCGCCAAGGCTGCTGGTGGCGGACGCCTCCGTTGTTTGCAGGGTGGTCTGCGCGCCATCGTCGGCGCTTGCAGCTGTCCGATTCACATCGGAGCAGCCTCAAGCTGAAGAAGCTGGACGAAGCTGGTGACACAACCGAGCCAACGCTGACCTTTTGAGATACACGCCCGCAGCGTTGTTGGCCGAGGCCGCCAGGGTCGCCTGAAGCGAAGTCTCCGTGGCACCGCCGCCGCTCACAGCCATCCGATTTGCATCAGAATAGCCTCAAGCTCCAGACGACCAGCTAGCGNCTAGATGATGTACCACATTCTGTAAGGATGACTTTGCAACAACAACAACATCAGCAGCGTCAGATTCTGTCACCAGCCTTCAGCATTGTTACCGACAGCAGCCCTCAACAAACACACCCTTGTAGCGGGTCCCTCCACCCCTTGCCACCACCGTAGCACTAGGAGATAGGGCCATTCCAGGCCGACCGGGTCCAGGAGAGGAGAGAAGGAACGGAGAGCGAAGTTTCGGCGAAGTCCGATGAAGCAAATGGACAATCAGAAATCAGACCAGTCACGGACGACGTCCCCACGACGGCACGGCTGCTCACGCACTCGACCCAAAAAGCTCGAATCGCATTTCGAGGTTGAAACATGAACGAGCATGTCATCTGAGGTCTCCGCGTGTTGCCAGAAGATCCTGGCACAAGCTGCAAATGACATTCCACAATACCAATCCATGAAGCCCTTCGGTGCGGCAAAATGCTTGGTATCTGGGATACGCGCCCTCAGCGTTGTTGGCCGAGGCCGCCAGGGTCGCCTGAAGCGAAGTCTCCGTGGCACCGCCGCCGCTCACAGCCATCCGATTTGCATCAGAATAGCCTCAAGCTCCAGACGACCAGCTAGCGNCAGCGTTGTTGGCCGAGGCCGCCAGGGTCGCCTGAAGCGAAGTCTCCGTGGCACCGCCGCCGCTCACAGCCATCCGATTTGCATCAGAATAGCCTCAAGCTCCAGACGACCAGCTAGCGACCCTTGCACACAGCAAGCCGTCCGGATGTTGCATCTCTTGGGGTCACACCAGCAAGGTTGTTGACGCAGGATGCTTCAGTCGCGTGCACGGTGCTCTCGGTGGGACTGTCGGCGCTCCCGTTTGTCCGAGTCGCATCAGAGTGCCCTCAGGCTGAGAGAGCTCCGCACCGCCATCTACCAAACTCGGGCCCTGCGTCTGCGGAGTTTCTGGGGTGCAGGCCGGNACTGTCGGCGCTCCCGTTTGTCCGAGTCGCATCAGAGTGCCCTCAGGCTGAGAGAGCTCCGCACCGCCATCTACCAAACTCGGGCCCTGCGTCTGCGGAGTTTCTGGGGTGCAGGCCGGCCGCGCCGTTGACTCGGTGCCGCGGTGTCTCTGTGGCATCGTCGGCGCTGACTTTTGTCCGATTTGCGCCAGAGTGGCCTGAAATTGATTTCAGCTACTGCTCAAACATTCGCGATCGCAAATGCTGAACTTCTAGGCTTTCGACCGGAAGGCCCGCTGATGCCTGCCGCCTCCATGACCTGCGGCGTCTGAGATGGGCGTCTCAAACAACATGACGGTGATGCCGTATGATGACATGGTGGTCGGCAGCATGTTCTAGCGGTCGCGAAGAGATTCCACGCATGTGCTACCAGTAGCCTGGGAGCTACCGCCTTCGGCCGGTGGGTCCCAGGCCGCAGGTCTGCAAGTCCAGAAGGAGAGCTGAGCCGCTTCGAACAACATGATGTGCATGAGCAGATGAGCAGAGCATGGCCGCTTCGTGGAGCTCTGGACCCGCAGTCGTCGTGCCGAGCAGGTCATCACAGGTCCAACCTGAGCTACACGAAGTCCTGGGACACGGTCTCTGGTTGGTCAGGAAACTTGCCGATGTACAGTGACCTGTCGCAGATGAGCACCAGGGTGTCTTCACGTGTACGCCATGGTTCGCCATCATCCGGGCATCTCCACCTCGCAGTACAGAAACTGCAGCACATTTAGAAGACTTCGTGGCATGACTTTGGCCATGGTGCACCGTGTGGCTGTGCCTTGGTCTTGGCCTCGCGTCGCATAGGCGATCGCACGGAAGGTCGAAGGCAGTAGGCCCCGCCCGTCGCACCCCAGACAAGGGTCTCTGCATCCGGATTCGGGGCATCCGCAACTCCGCATGTTGGGGCTTGAAACTGGCAGTCCTCGACCTGATCGGCCAAAGAAGATAGAAGTCTCCCTCTACGTCTCTCCCTCTCTCCTGTCTCGGCCTGCCGGCAGGTCACACCGCAGCGAAGGCAGGCTCGCCCCAGGAGGCGTTTCCCACAAGGCCTACAGAAGAGGTGGCCGCACGGCTGCAGCCTTGCTCGCCGATGGCTGCCATCCCGGCACACCGGGCAGCGACTCGGTGGCCGAACCCGGGGCGACACAGAGAACTCCGAGGCACGGCGGAGCTCCGAGGCAGCGGGATTTCCTGTCCGCTGCGAGGGGCCCGTCGTGCGCACGCCGCCCGGGCGGCGCTGGCGCCCAGGGGCGTCCCAACCGACGCGCAGGCGCAGCGCGTAGGCCCAGGCGCCGAACCTCCGCCGCTCCACGGGAACCGGCCTGGGCGGACCCGCAGCAGCGCACGGAACAGAGCCGAGAAGCTTTGGTCCTCGGTCTGCCCTTCTGAGGCCTCGGCTTCGTTTCGCAGGTCCTTGGCCAGGGACCGTCGCTGGGAAGCGCTGGACCGGGCTCCATCCGCCAGCCCAGAGACTGGCCGCGCCACCACTCCTCACAGAGTGCAGTGTCCAGAGAGCCCCGCTGAGGCTGATCTTTCATCCGCGGCACCACGGTGACAAAGCCCATCTGCTCCACTCGTGCAGCGAACTCTCGTAGCAGGGCATCGCCTCTGCTGAAAAAGAAAGCGCTGAGTCGGTGCAGGCTGGGCCGCAGCTTTTGGACGCTTGCACATAGGCCCCGACCAGCATCCCGGCCAAGCCCGTAGAGATCTCCGGTACCCCAGTCAACATGCCTGGCCGGGAACTTTCCCCGACCTAGCCCCCTCCCTAAGCAATCATCTTATCATCTGAAACCTGAGTCTGAAACCTGGGGGAGACGATGGGTTCAGCCTATGGCTTTAAGCTTTGCAGATGCAGCCTACGCCTGTACTGCACATGGAATGCTGACTGTTGAACTGCTTCAGGCTTGCAGATCTGAGGGAAATGTCGTACTTCCGGCAACACGGTGCCAAAGAGGCTGCACGCGTCCTGGCCTCTTCCCGGCAGCAGCGGCATTCAAACAGTGCTCTTCAAGCTCCAAGGCCAGCGTCTGGGCGGTCTTGCGTGCCTGCGCCAGCACGTCCACTTTGGGAGGCCGAGACACCTGCGCTGCTACGGCTGAGATCAGCAACGATCACACTCTTCTTCCATCCGACCGCTATCTGACTCCTTCTTCGTCAGGGCATAAGGGTCGTGTCAGGCTCTATCTGACGCTCTGTCTGTCTGTCTCTCTCTCTCTCTGTCTGTCTTTCGCCGGGGGAGTTGCCTCCTCCCTCCCTCCCTTTCTCCCTCCCTCCGTCTCTCCCTCTCCCTGCCTCCCTCCCTACCTCGCTCTTTTCTTTCGCCAGGGCTGGGGTGAAGGGGTTTCCCCCGTCCCTCGCTCCCTCTCCCTCTCTGTTAAATGACACTATCCCAATGAGCCCCTAATGTTCAGGATGCATTTGTGAATGCAACAATGCCGAATGGCATTGGCTCAAGACTGGACGACTGCTTGCAGCACAAAGGAAGCATACTGCTGTGTGATTGGGGANCAGGATGCATTTGTGAATGCAACAATGCCGAATGGCATTGGCTCAAGACTGGACGACTGCTTGCAGCACAAAGGAAGCATACTGCTGTGTGATTGGGGAAAGTGATTGATCTTGTTGTAAGTTGCTCTAACTGTCTAGATTGTACACTGGAATTTTGTGTGGTTGCGGAGCTTCGGTTCCTGAGACAGGGAAGAAGTGAGAAAGAATGGACTTCGGAGTGAGAGGAATTGGTGGTCCACCTCCAACCTACCACGGAAAGTTGGACAAATGGGATGACTGGTCATGGCAGCTGAAGCGGTATGTAGGACTGTACAAGCCACTGGCCAAGACGATGATGGATGAGATTGAGACGAGTGCACAAAAGGCAGTCACGGATTCACTGTGCGAAGCTTACGATGTGCAACAGACTGGCACACAGAACAATCAGTTGTCACTGTTCTCGAAACAGCTGGCCTACATGTTGGCACAGATCACTGATGGAGCTGCGAGAGCGATTGTTAGGAATGAAGACACAGAGAATGGCTTTGAGATTTGGCGTCGACTGTACAACCAGTTCTCACTGCCTACGAGAGCNTGCGAGAGCGATTGTTAGGAATGAAGACACAGAGAATGGCTTTGAGATTTGGCGTCGACTGTACAACCAGTTCTCACTGCCTACGAGAGCTCGTGCGACGAATCTCTTGAATGAGATCACTGCCTTTCGATTGCGACAAGACCACTTGGAGAGTGATCTGACTGACTTCATTATCCTCAAGAATAGGCATGAGAAGACCACTGGAATTCCATTGGGCAATGATCTGTTGATCACGTTGATAATGCAGAAGACTACTGGTCCATTGCAGCAGCACTTGAGGTTGAATGTCAGGAACATCACGACGTTTACCGAAGCACTGGAGATTGTGTACAGTTACATCAAGAGCAGACATTTGGTAGTGCCAAGCAGGAATGACGGTCCAGTCGATATGGATATTGGAGCACTGAAAGGAAGGAAAGGATGTGGAAAAGGAAAGGGAAAAGGAAAAGGAGGAATGTACAAAGGCAAAGGAAAAGGATTCAAGGGCAAAGGAATGTTCAAAGGAAAAGGAAAGAGCAAAGGTCTCAAAGGAAAGAAAGGAGAAGGAATGAAAGGAAAAGGAAAACGACAAGGATGTTTATATGTGGTGACCCGAACCACTGGAGCAAGAAATGCCCTAAAGGTAAAGGAAGAATGTCAGCTTTGACTGAGGAAGAAGGACAACAGGAAGGAAATCAAGAGGAATGGAGCCAAGATGCTGAATGGTATGGTGATGAATGGGATGAGTATNAGGTAAAGGAAGAATGTCAGCTTTGACTGAGGAAGAAGGACAACAGGAAGGAAATCAAGAGGAATGGAGCCAAGATGCTGAATGGTATGGTGATGAATGGGATGAGTATGATTGGAATCTCTTGATGATTGGTCTGGTGACTGGTCTTGGTCCGAAGATGACTGGAGTTACTGGTCCGATGACTGGTCTTCGGGTTCTCAGGCCTGGTGGAGTGCTGAGCAGCCGAGTGCTAGTGCATCTCCAGGTTCGCAAGGCACTACGAATGTCCCGCAGGATCCCACCAAGAGTGAGCCACCGCAGAATGTAGCGGCCGTGACTGTCGAGACTCAGGATCAGAATGCAGCAAGACCTTCCAGGACTGTTCGAGGCGCGAAACCTNGCGGCCGTGACTGTCGAGACTCAGGATCAGAATGCAGCAAGACCTTCCAGGACTGTTCGAGGCGCGAAACCTGGAATGATGACGAACTTGTTTGTTGGAGCTTGCTTGCTGATTGGTGCCTCCGGTGCCTAGCCTGAATGTGCCTGAGAATGATCGACTGGGTTGTGACGACAAAATGGTCGAGTTTCACACGCAAGCTGGACTGGTCAACAAGTCGTGGACACTGTTCGACAGTGGAGCTTCTTCGAATTGCTGTCCGGAATGGTTTGCTCCGGACTACCCCATTTGGCCTCTGAATGAGAGTGCCCCGTCACTGCGAAGCTTGTCTGGAAAGACGTTGGAAGTGCAAGGTCGAAAGATTGCGCAACTTGATTGTGGCAATGGCCACTCACTGAGTGTACAATTCTACGTGTGCACTGGGATACCGTTGAGCGTCGCCCGACTGTTGCTACAGGACTTTTGGACTGTGATGGCTAAGGATTATCTTGCTTTGATTGATACTGTTGGGAATCCGGTCCCGATTGTTCGTCAAGGAACACTGGTCTATTTGTGTCCGACTGTCATACCATATGCTGTGTCAGATGCACTAGAATGGCAGCGAGTTGCCTTCCAGCAGTGATGGATGGAATTGAGAACGAACTTGGATCTCTGGAGTTGCGTGGAGTTACGGACATGAATGATGGTTCGATTGACCACTTGTTCCAGATTGGAGCGCTGATTGCAGCGGCTCAAGAGATGAAAGCCAAGGAAGGCTATCGATGGGACACGTGGGAAGTGAATGAGTCGAACTTGAAGTTGATCAGACATGTTCGAGCGTGGCGCAATGAAATGCTTGATCCAAGGATTAAACTGGCGAACAAGTGGCCGGTGCCCATCACTGGTAAATGGTCAAGATTGACTGGTGAGCGAGTGACGTTCAAGCAGTACAAAGATGGGTCGACTGTCACTGTCAGGGATGAGAATTTCCTTGAGTTGAGTCGGACTAGGGCGAGAGACACCAAAGAATCGAGGACGAGTGAAATTCGGATTGAAGAATAAACCGCAACTGAGGCATGTGCAGAAGACTGCACCGCGTCCATATTATCCAATGATCGGACGTGATAAGTCCAAGGTTGTGAATGATGAGATTGTCGAATTCCGCAAGGCTGACGACCCAATGGATGTTGCTACAAGGGCCAATGAGGAGCCTGAAGTGCTTGATCGTCAGATGAGAGTGAGTCGGAATGTCGAGGAACATGAGTTGGAGAATGCTCTTCAGTCACTGCCACAACATGGCAGCAGAATGAAGGAGTTGTTGTTGCAAGTGTTCAATCTCGAGGATCCAGATCCTGCAGCACCCCGGACTGCTGACCGGTGGATACTGCTTCCTCGTTATTGGATACGAATGCATCATGAATGGAGAGATTGCTACTTCCATCCAGACGATGCTCCTTCTCCTGTTGACGGATTGTTGAGTGACTGCTTGTGAGGTGATCGGTATACAATGTTCTTCGATTCGAGTGACCCGTCTCGGATCACTGGCCATCAAAATGAATGGGCTGATATCGAGATGCCTGATGGTACTGTCAAGAAGTGCGAGGACCCGAGAGGTCCTACTGGTCACAAGTGGATTGGATACACATTGTTTGTTCCGCTTGATCGTCCGACTGCTGGCAAGAATGTAGAACAGCAGGCTGATGACAAGAATGCCTTGAAGCCGAAAATGTTGAAAGTTCCAGGTGAGCCATCGGAGAGTGAAAGGAGATTGCATGAACTGACTCATCTCCCTTATCGAGACTGGTGTGGGCACTGTGTCAAATCGAAGGGAAGACAAAGTCATGCCGTGAAGAAGAATGATCGGCAACCAGTGATCCAGATTGACTTCTCCTTTCTGTCTACAGAGAATGATCTTCCGAAACGAACGATCTTGAATGCGACTGACGTGCAGACTGGCTATGCAATGGCGATTGTGTTGCCTGCGAAAGGTAGCATTGAGAAGTATGCTGTAGCCGAATTGCGTCGATTCTTTTTTGAGATTGGCCGGGCGTTTGGGATTGTTCAATATGACAAGGAGAATTCACTGAAGGTGCTTGCCAAAGACCTTTAGAAGACGATTGGAGGATTGTCGATGCGAGCAGCACCGACTGGACACTCCCAGAGTCAAGGAAGTGTTGGAAATGTGCAAAGGACCTTGTATGGTCAACTGAGGACACTGTTCTCACAATTGCAAGAGTCGACTGGCTTGAAGTTGACATCTGAATCTCCAATGTTCACTTGGTGTGTCAAACATGTGCAATGGCTGATCAACCGATACTTGATTGGATCTGACGGAAAGCCTGCCTACAGCCGAAGGTGGTCTCGAGAGTATAATGATCCTTGTGCATGTTTGGTGAATGGACTGACGCGAAACTGCCCACGAGGAACAAAGTGAAGATCCCTAAAGGAGGATCACAATGGTTCTCCGGAGTGTACCTGGGAAAGGACACTGAGGCAGATGAAGTCATCCTGGGAAATGCGAGCGGAGTCTTCAAGGTTCGCACTGTCACGAGGAAACCGCCGTCTCAGCAATGGAATGCGGTTGGAGTGAGCAAAATGTTGTCAGTGCCGTGGCAGCCCAAAGGTGATGGAGTGGATTCGACTGCGTTCGTGATGCCACCTGATCTTGGAGTGAAAGGTAGAGTGAAGCCTCCTCCTGGATTGTCACGCGTCGAAGAAGAAGAAGAGGAGAATGAGCAGCTTGAAGACTTGGCACCAGGACCGAGTGAGAGTCTGACTGTTCAAGACCTCCTGCAGAATGACGGTTCTGATCGTGCGCCTGCAGAGACTGTTCATGAACCTCCGGATGTTGGAGAGAATGCACCGAAGAAAGCAAGGATTGACCCACATGCTTCTGCGACTGAGCCTGTCAGCAAACAAATGAGGATCTCAGCAGTGCACCATGTCATTGCTGGAGCGATTCAATCATGCAAATGGCTTGCGTCGATTGTTGGAGTTGAGGAAGTCGTTGGAGAAGATGGAACCAAGATTGATGTCGAGGCTAATGCCGACGAAGGAGAGATTGAGCAGGAACTGAGGCTTGCAGAGCCACTGCTCTGGGAAAGCGAGTTCCCTCCTGAGGCTGAGAAGAAAGGAATGATGAAAGAAATGAACCCAATGAAGGACTTTGACGTGTACGATGAAGTGCTCGTCAAGGACTGTACCGATGAACAGGTCAATGAGGCCCTAGATTGCAGATGGGTCAAAGTCTGGAAAAATGAGACTGACCTGAGGTCCAGAGTGGTCGTGAGAGGTTGTTTCCAGGACGTTGAGAAGAATGAAGAAGACAACCTGTTTGCCTCGACACCTTCATTGGTGACAATGAGACCAATGAGATTGCTGTTGTGCATGGCAATGTCTCGAAACTGGGGAATAACCCTGGGAGATGTGAGCACTGCCTTCTTGCATGCAGCAATGTCTGGCGAAGTGTACGTTTGGCCACCAAAGNCATGGCAATGTCTCGAAACTGGGGAATAACCCTGGGAGATGTGAGCACTGCCTTCTTGCATGCAGCAATGTCTGGCGAAGTGTACGTTTGGCCACCAAAGGAGTTCTACCCGAATGGCGGTTGTCTCTGGAAGTTGAAGAAAGCTATGTATGGATTGAGACAAGCCCCAAAACTGTGGCAAGAGCATTTCGCTGAGGTAATGACATCGAAACTTGGATTCAGGAGATGCAAGAGTGATCCGAATCTCTACCGCCATGAATCTGGCAAACTGTACGTGCTTGCATATGTCGATGATCTGTTGGTCGTAGGGACTGATGAAATGCGAAAGGACTCATGTCCAGACTGACAGAAGAGGTTTTGCTCAAAGAGACTGGCCAGCTTGTGCCAGGGACTGAGCACACCTTTCTTGGCAGAAGATTGCGACACAATGGCGATTCGATTGATGTGTGCATGTCACAAACATACATTGATTCGATCCTGGATTTGTGTGAAATGAAGAATGCCAAGCAAGTTGCAACGACTGGTTCTGTGTCGATTGTTAAGAATGTTTCGGATACACCTTTGAGTCCTGAGGAACACTCAGTGTACAGGACTGCAGTTGGAAAACTGCTTTGGTTGGCACTGGAGGTGACATTGCTTATGCGACGAAAGAACTGAGTCGGGATGTGACTGCCCCGACAATGCAGAGTGTTGCAAAGCTTTTGCACTTGTTGCTATATCTGATTGGTACCAAAATGTGCGTCATGAGACTGCGTCCATCTTATCAGCTGTCTGATGGCAACTGTTCGTTGGACGTGAATGTCTATGTGGATTCCGACTGGGCTGGATGCTCGAAGACTGGGAAGTCAACCAGCGGATCCACTGTGAACGGCAAAGTTGGCAAAGAGACACTGTGCGCGAATGCTTCTCTAGGCGTCGTAGGACTGAAGTCCACGCCGAGGGACTGAAGTGCATGAGCTTCTGATTGCAGCCGTTGCAGTGATTGCATGTCCTTGAGTGAGTGAATGCAACATGTCAATGCTGTCTTGTCTAATGTAAAGTGAAGTCGACTGCTTGTCATGACTGCATGTGCACTGTTTGTTTCCTTGAAAAGCCCAACACCAAAGAAAGAGAGTGTGAGAGAATGAGAGGGTTTTCCGATCCGAAATGATTTCTTCGATTGGCGGAAATGCTGAATTTGCCGATCTCGAATGAGATTGGATCTTCTTCAAAATGCTTCTCTCGATCGGTTTCGCCGAATGTCGAATCGAGTGATTGCAAGTGTAGGTTTCAATGCAAGGGACTGTCTGGGACAATTTCCCTTCTGAATGAGATCAATGTGTTTCCCCGAAAATGTTTCCGCTGAATGCTTCCTTATGCCTCCTTGCTTCGGCTGTAGCAATGGCCAACCCCGCAATGACGACTGTTCCGGAAGTCCGCTATGAGGAGTCGACTGGAGAGCAGCTGGCAAATGATCTCGCTGAAATTTCTGGCCGGAGTGTCACTGACATCCAGCATGAAAGTGTCCATGTGACCTTGATCATGATGAATGCAGCAGGAGAACTGCCGTTTGACAGGCCAGATTTGCTTAGACTGGCGAGACGCGACTCTTTTGTTCGCCCGATTGAGTCAGCAAAGAGTGACTGCAGGGAATGGTGGCAGGTCACTTGTGGTCGATGGAGAGATTGCCCCCTCTGTTCCACTGGAATCACTGACGAGCAATCAGATGATTGACGTGAACCAGGGAATGAGGCCTGACCCCAGAACTGCAGCAGTGCTGGTTCAGCCGAATGCCGATCTGGGCATCCTACCTCCTCCTGTGTCGGCTCCCGTGCCGAACGCAGATCAGACTGCTTCCGCTGGAATTCCGCCGACTGTCCCAATGCCTGGGACCCTGAACCCAGAGATTGGCAGGAATGACTTTCCGGTGGAGTCCCTGCATTTGATGAATGAGACACTGACGACACGGTTCTCTCGGAATGGCCCGGTGAATCGAGAAGTGTATGCCGCACTGTCTCGAATGGATATTGGCAAAGATGCGACGAGAATCTGGCAGCGACTGGATGAATATGTTACGACTGACAGCCAGACGGAATGCCACAAGATTGAGGTGAAAGCCTGCGCGATTGCCAACCGACTGTGTGAAGCTCAGGTCGGACTGGCAGAAGCAGTGTACCGCCGAGAGTGGAATGACGAGTGGGCTCCGATCCTGTCCGTGGAGGACTGTCAGGTTGCAGATTTGAGCACCCTGACGAGCATTCGAATGGCCCAATGTCGAGCCTGCGACTGAGGATGCACTCCCTGCACATTAACACTGTCCAGAATGGCCCCAACGAATGCATGCTGGAGACTGGCTGGTACTGCATGTCGAGAGCCGAGAGAATGTTTCTTGAGAAGGGCAACTGGCATCTGGAATGGAAACTCACTGCGAGTGCGAAGGAGAATGTGGTCCAGTGAATGTCTATGACTGGATCATGCTCCCTGCGAGTGTCGGTGAGAAGTTCATCTTGGCACGAGTGACCTCTCGAAGTTTCCGTGCCATCAGCTGAATGGAAGCTTTCGTGCACTGTCTGCCATGCGACAGACTGTGCAATGGTACTGCCAGGGATGCTTCGACGAGAATGCCGACTACGAGGGATTGGTGTTCGTCGTAAGACGACGCAGCAAGAGTGAAGCCCAACGCAGGTGGGTGACTGCGTCCAATGGGAAGCAGAAACTGGACAACTATTTTAATCGCCAGTTCACTGACACCATCAGCACCCAGAATGGCTACCTGAGAATGATGATGAGCATGTGGGTGTCGCGAACTTGCCCAAGAAGTGGGTTTGGAATGTTCCGGATGACTCCTCCCAGATGAGCATGGGCATCATCCGAATGCCTCAGAATGATCACATGATGTGCCGACCGCACGGCCATCCACTGCTATGCCTTGCAGAGACGGCAGAGTGGAATCGCCTGGCCACCGTCCGCCCGAATGGCTTGGTTGAGTGGCGATTGATGGGACACACAGTGGTTCCATTGACTCAGGCCGGTGCCGCAGGACTGCACCATGATTGCTCGACCTGGGATGAGCTCTATGAGGACGATGACGGCGAGCTTGTGAATGCTTGGAATGGCCCGATCCCCTCGAATGCCGCAATGCCATCCAAGAAGGCCAAGACAATGGCCTCATCAAGCTCGGCGGCTGCCCTCGCGGATGTCGCGAATGCCTTGAACCCCGGAGCCGAGGTCGTGCTTCGCATGAATGCGAATGCGAAGGCAAAGTGAGCAGCACTGCCTTATCGAATGCTACATTTTGGAAGTGTGATGTCTATGTTGACATGTTGAATGGATTTCTTCCGCGGATTGCAGAGAATGAAGTTCTCGGATTCAATGTTGTACGGAGCATTGCCCGACTGTGAGCACATCGACTGTACAGTGCATTGTGCCTCCGCCTTTTGCGATTGTCTCGAATGTTGACTCTATCCGTTCGAGCAAAGGTCACCGAATGAGAGCAATGCGTCCAAGTCTGTTTTTCTTTCTACTGTTGGCGAATGATGCTGTGATTGTTTATCGTTTATGATGATGTGATCTTCGACTGAAGTCAAGATCAAGGGACCGTGTTAGATGACACTATCCCAATGAGCCCCTTATGATTCCTAATGTTCAGGATGCATTTGTGAATGCAACAATGCCGAATGGCATTGGCTCAAGACTGGACGACTGCTTGCAGCACAAAGGAAGCATACTGCTGTGTGATTGGGGAAAGTGATTGATNCTCTCCCTCTCCCTCTCCCTCTCCCCTCTCTCTCTCTCTCTCTCTCTGTCTCTCTCTCTTGCTTGCTTGCCTCTCTCTCTCTCTCTCTCGCGCTCCTTCGTTTTCAAGGGCTTGAAGCAAGACGCGGCCACCACTCCCCAAAGTGCAGGCCCTGCCGTCCACCACTGGCACAAGGTGCATCAATGAATCCCATCAGCAGAATCAGCCAAAGAAGGTCGTTACAGAGGGCGCCTACGGGCCTAGAGTGCCTAGAGTGCAAACATGCCACCCGAGCACGAAGGCATGTCGAGACAGCATCGCTCTCCTTCATCCAAAACGGAATGGGCTGCCAGTGCTCGTAACAACTACATACACTTTCCCGGAGCCGATGAAATACATAAGCAGCGACTACCTCAGCGTAAGGGGCAAAAGGAGATAACCTGAACCCAAGCTGGCAAACGACGGCTCTTGCACCGCAGCACGCTGCGTGGTTCCAGATAAGCGCACTGACAGGGCTTCCCATCTCAAAAGAAATCTCGGCTCTAAGGCAGTCCCGACCCAATAGAACCAAAAAGAAATTCCAAGGCCCCAGAACAACCTACCAGCAGCATCGGCAGCAACACTCCAGGCCACAACACCTGACAAAGTGCTCGACTTGGGTCGGGCCTGTAGGAACCCAGCAATCAACTCTACCGTCAAAGGCACTGCATGGTGCCACACGTCACAACCCGACATGTTTCAGAAGTGGCGAACACCGCTTCTAGAATGTCGCACACTCGAGGTCAGTTTTCCCCGGGCCTTTGCGCCTCAGGAGAACGGGTCTTGGGCGAAAGGGAGCTTTGGCACAAGAAACACACTCGGAAAGAAGCTTAGCCTGACAGAGTCTAACACTTCCAGAGAGCACCGAGGCACTGCAGGCACTGCTGCCCCTAGGCTGCAAAGGGCCAAGTGGAATCACAAACACACAGTGGCTTCAAGCAGAGGTTCCCCTACAGCGACTCGGCGAGAAACAACAGCATCTAGGTTCGGTGGCCCCCCGTAGTTTGCCAAGAGAGCTAGCATATGCTAGCATCACGATTTGCATTGAAACAGACTCCTGTGGGAAAACACGTTTTCAATGCGACGTGGACCATGACCCAACCCTACGTCCTCACAAAACCTCCGTGGCAAACTTTCGAAACTCTACCACGCAAACGCATGTCAAAACTTCCACCAACTGCAAGACTCGGAAGTAGCGAATCCCTCAGCCCTGTCACGTGATTTGCACTTCGGCTGCATCTATTGATTTCGCCCTCAGTCTGCGCGACTGTCTTCTGTTGTGCGAGTTACCAGTGCAACTTTATTCTCCGCAGTACGCAAGGCAACAAGGCTGCAGCGTTTAATCAATTTGGCAGAGTCAGAAGTACTGTAAGCCAGATGGAACTCCCCTGAACTCGGGCTACTACTACGACTTCACTAAACTTAGATGGGCAGGATCGCCGGCAACTCTTCCGTGAAAAGTACTGGAACGTGGGCATAGCAGCATCACCAGCAACAACGGACTCTCCACCTCTGTCTCGGTCTGTCTCTCTCTCTCTCTATCTCTCTTTTATTGCTTGGCCGTTGCACCTGGCCTCGCTGTGCCTCCTTGAGCTCCGTCTTTCCGCTGTTGCAGGGCCTGCAGGCACAAAACACGTGCCGTCCAAAATTGTCGATCCTGGTCCTCGTCGCAGCATGCAGCGGCATGCAGTGAGGAGGAAGTGTTTGAGACCGGTGCATCGTGACACCAAAGGTTGAGGGCATATACGCAGGAAAATGAAGAGGATACAAGCTCAAGCGGAATTCTCTTGAAGGACAGCTCTCCGCCGCCAAGCCAACTTAGTCTCGACTCTGTCAAGATGGCCGCAAGCAGTGATGGACTCTTCCCGCCTGAGTCGAGGTGTTCCTGGTCTTCGCCCTGGCGGGGTGCCGGGGTGAACGCAACGGCACCGAAGTGGCCTCGGGGCTCAGCGGTAGTTATGAAGTGCAGATTCAGAACCGAGGCGGGCGCTCCCGGGCTGGAAGTCGAAGCCTGTGGCCTCAGCCGCAAGAGAGCGCAGATGCTGAGCTCAGCATCAGCTGCTGCTCAGCATAGGCTGGGGCCCATGAATTTCCCCACTCGGGTCCTTCAAAACACGACAACGCAGCTGCGCAGCTGCGGTAACTGCGGAAAAGCTCCGCACCTGCGCGAAGCACCCGACGGGGTGAGGGAGCTGGCGACGGAGGCAACGGAGTCGGCGAGGACGGCACAGGGCTCACAGGGCTTGTTGGCGCTTGGCCTGGCTTTCAACTGCAGGCTCGCTACAACACAACTCAGGTCTGTGCCGAGCTGCTTTCGCCGAGCAAGTGGACGCACCGCTTGGCCTTGACAGAAAGTCTCGGATCGATCTTGACCTCAACCCCTGCACCTGAGGCTGCAGCGAGCGTTGTCTGTGTACCGAGCATGGGTTCACCTGGCACTCTGCCGTCTGAGCCATCGCCTGTCCTTCCTGTCCTTCGAGTGACTACATACCACAGAGACCTCGCTGCACAAAATGTGGAGATGCTACAGAGACGGTTGACAAGCATTCGAGGCATCCAAATACGACAGTAGGAGAAGGCGGAGGACCTTAGCTAGCTGACCCCACCTGCTGGTCTGGTTGCGGCAGGAGCAAAGGGCATAGGGCCATCCTGGCAGGGAAGTGAAGGCGAGCGTCCCGCCTCCGCCGCCTCTGCCGAGAGCTGTGCCTCTGGGAGCTTCGCCTTGCTCTTGGTTAGGCCACAGAGCTGCCGGAGCTCGACCCAAAATGCTTCCGGCCCCTCGCTGACGAGAACCCCGTGGCAAAGCGATGCCACCGAATCCACCTCTGCCGGCGTTTGCGAAACAAACGCCACGCCTATACCGTCCGATCTTCGCACCTGTATCAGGCTCGCCTTCGATTGGCAGTGCTGTCTCCCTGTGCCCTCGAGAGGTGAAGGCTCAAGAACCAAGCGATCAAACTCCAGCTCTCCGTGTGCAGCCTTCAAAGAGCCAAACACCTCCACGAAGTGCAGCAGCCCCTCCTGTTCCAAGACGTATGCGCATGCCCCAACCATGCCTCGCGTGATGACAGCCATCTTCACCTGTGCAGACACCAACATACACCAAACTTCGTAGCCGCGACAACTGTGGCACGCTGCCCATGCGCCAAAACTTCAGTTCATGGCCATCCGCAAGCAATCTCTTTTGGATAATTACGGACTACGGATCTAACACGTCTTCGTCACAGCCTTTGCCTGTAAGACTTGCGTTCAGGCTACCCCGCCAAAATATGCGGAAGCTTCAAGCCCAAATGGTTCCAAGACCTCCAGACTCCAAACCCTAATTCCCAAGTCCTGTATTCTCAGGAACTTCCCCCATTTGCCTGAGCGGCGCGGAGTTCTTCAAAGAGGAAGCGCAGACAGCCCACACGTGCCAGGCCTCATTTCGTTGTGGTATTTCAACTCTGTAAATCACTACATATCAAGTCCCGCCACCCAAAAAGATCTCAAACGCTGGTGCTATCCGCCAGGTGCCTCCCAGAGCACAGGCCGTCCACGACGCAGTTGTGCTCTGGGACGTCTGCGCCACCTGAACAGCGTGACCATCGTAGACGAAGACGGGGCCGGCTTCATTCAGCATCTTCAGCCGGTGGATCTGTCCCCT
>BGNK01007589.1:0-16986 GCA_003297005.1 Symbiodinium sp. clade A Y106
ACGCCCACGCGCACGCGCACGCGCACGCGCACGCGCACGCGCACGCGCACGCGTCCTGGCCAACGAACTCCCCAATCATTGCCGTCAGCGGTATCAAAGGTGACAGCTCATCTTTTATTTAGGTCGCTAAGGTCTCCTGTAGGAAGCTGGGCGCTGTGGGTGCTAGAGAGCACCCAAATGCGGATACGACCCGCAGCTTCTCGGATAGCCCACCGTTTGTCACCCGAAGGCGAGTGAACCAACCCATAAAATTTGCAAAGATGGCCCTCATGGACCGTACTAGAGGACTTGGTTTTGTGGTGGGGATTTCCCATGAACCCGCCCACAACAACTCCTGCGCTGTTTTTTTTGTGCTGTGGTGGAGTTTGGAAACGAACTCCAACTTGGACGGCTCATAGTGTACATCCTGTGTGGCTTGACCAGACAAGGAGAGCACATCATCATGAGGAGCAACTTGAACGGCTTCCGCACTGGAGCGAAGCACTCTGGATATTGTCAGGATCCCGACTTGCCCTTCCGGGGTAGCCCCATGCCCCCAACAGTGGTAGCAGTTCGGGTGTTCTTCAGGGCCCGGAAAATGGACGACCGGGAACTCCCAAGTATGCATGGCCTCTTGCGGGACTGCAAAGGCCTTCGCATCATGCTGAAAAATGTGTTTGTGCGGTATGCGGCTTGCCAATATGGCCCTGGTCAGAATCACAATCTCTTTTTGTCCGATTGGGATAGCCGGAAGAAATGGGCATTCGGCTGTGCCAAACCTGGTAAGCAGGAAACGCACTACCTCCTGAACTTCAGTATTGAGGACTCTGGAGGGGCAGAGAGTTCTGCCGAGAAAACACAATTCTATCAGTTTTTCTTGTGCGGAATAATGGGCCACTGATGCAGCTTTTCATTCGTCAGAAAATTGTCATGATAATGCAACACAAAGAACATATACGACAAGAGAGGGGACATGCCCTCCTCGTAGAAATCCACAGCATTGCGGCCTTTGGCTCGCTGTGATATTTGTTCTTGCAGCTGTTCGAGACTGCTGCGATGTGTCGCTCGAAAAAGCTGTTCATCATCAACAGAAATCGTAGCCATGTTGGAGACGGCCGGCTTGGGACCCGGATTCTTGGGTGGTGTCTTGGCTGTGATCTTTTGAAGATCAGCCACTTCAGACTTTGAAGGAGCTGATTCCTCCTTGCTGCTTGACCTTTGAGCAGGGTTCCTAAACATGTGTGCAGCTCGCTCAGCACCGGCATTTGGCTGGGGCGAAACTGCGGCAGTACCGGCCTTTGGTTGGGAGTCTGGAAGATTTCAAGTCGCTGTCCGGGCTTTGGCATCAATAGTAAAACCCAGCCACTGGTGATCGGAGACTGTTTCGAGCAAGATCCCATCGTAATGCTCGCAACTCTTCCGAATCGTTTGTGGCTGGTGGCCCTAACAAAAGCCGGTTGTCAACATATCTGAAAAGCAGAAAAGAAGAAGACAATGTTGCTGGCAGTGAGCTGAGAAATTTCCGCTCAGCCATCAGTACCAGCAGGCGGCACCTTCCGGCCGCTGTAAACACAGCTCAACGATGGCTGGGATGTCTGTGATCCAGCATCGTTTGAGATTGGGCTTTGTCCGTGCCCAGTGATTATGGAGCCATTTCCACAGTTGTGGCATGCCTGGGCTGTCGGGATACAAAGTTTTGGCAATAAGAGTCAGTACGACGGATGCCATTTGCAACAATTTGCTGCACAAGGACTTGGAATACGCGGTGATCGTTCGTCCCTTAGCGAACTGTTTCTTTCTCTTCAAGAAGACTGTGCCTTGTGGCAAAGATGCGGAGGTGGAAAAAGCTCCAGGAGTACCGTCTGGAGGGGTTGGCTGGGATTTGATCCAGCATCTGTTTCCGCCAAAAATTCGGGTGTGCCTTCCAGGCTTTTAAACACTGAAAGATCATCCCATGTGGCACAAGGCCCACGAAGAAAAACCGAGGACAGTATGGTTGGGATGATGGTCTTCACTGTACAAGACCAAGTCTGTATGCAATGCAGACTTGGACCTTCTGTAGCATCGCCCAGTTCAATCCGGGAGTGTGCTCCAGCCTTTCTACATGCTGTCGCCATTGTTCTTCACAAAACTCTTGAAATATAGGATGAAGAGTGGCTGGAAGCCTGTGCCTCTTGAGCTACTGATCAAGCAGAGTTCTTGACTTGGTCATCAAGTGACTACGCCTGGGAAAAGCTGCTGGCAGCACTGGCCGAAGTAATGCAGCAACAAGGCTTCGAAGTTTTCGAGGCCACACACACACACTCCTTTCTAAGGTGGTCGACGTAACACAGGGTTTGTCGGTATGGGATGTAGGGTTTCAGGGTTTTGCAACCACGAGGAAGGCAGACACACGCACACTAAAGCTGGAGTGCAGGGATTTCAGATGTAGGTGCTTGGGATTAGGGTAGTACTAGTAGTGTTCCCATCCTGACGGTGCCCAGTCTCAGGCACCCGGTGCGAGCTTCCCGTCCCCACTTGGGCTGAAGACCATCGACTCCCCGGTAGCGCGCGAGGCTCCGAGGGCCAAAGGGCTCAGGGGTTTAAGGCAACTTTGAAACAGCGGGAACGGGGGAGTTCAGGGTTTAAGATGTGGGGTTGGAAGTCTAAGACATGTCGGGGTGTGAAGGGTTTGGGGTTGAGGGTTGAGGCACGGGGTTCCTGGCTCAAGAGGTTTGGGGTCGAGAGGCTGGGAGAAGGGTCCTTGACAAACAAAAAGCTTGGGCGAGAGGACGGACAGTCACAGGGCCTTACAAAGAAAGGTTTAAGATGTCGTAAAGTTGAAGTTTTGAAGCTGCACGGTGACATTAATTCCACAGTGCTATTTTTGCTGAAGGTCTTCCAAAGGGGACGAGGAACAGAAAAGGTCCCCGGTCTGGGAAAGATGCGTTGACTGGTATTTATGACGATATCATAACCGTGCACATAATCCGCTTCGAACCTAGGCGACTATAGTCAGGCGAATTGTATCGGGGCCATGAGCACAGCCATTCAGTGTCCCGGACCTCCAGGTTCCATCTTCTTAAGTGGCACATTTGAGGCAGTGTATGGGAGGACAGAGGATGCCCCTCTCGCGGTACCATGAAAAAATCGCATCGGGACAAACGGCCCATAGAGGACTGAACAGGCATAAGGACGGACGGACAGCAAGAAGAACGTTCAGGGGTTATTGCAGTTTAGGAGCATGCAAAGCTTTGAGCAGGGGACCTGCATCTGCGGTTGTTCAGTCTGAAACTTTGGAGGCCTTGAGTCTGGCTACAAGGACCCAGAGAGCAGGGTCCAAATTTGTTAAAATGAAACACCGTGCAAGGTGAAATGGAAATGGGTCGAGCCGACGGTGCCAGAGGACTGGCTGCAGAACACTGGGAGGTTGAACTACGTGGCAGGTCGGATAACTTGTGTTAGTTGTCCTTATGTCGGAATCCCTCTGTGATGCAAGTCCTACGTCCAAGGCATGAAGAGTGTGGAACCGAACAAGAGCCAGCAACAAAAATCCTCAAGGTACCAAACACCCCAAATTCTAAATTCTGAATGCCCGAAAGCCCTACACCCTCCCATAAACCAACGCCAGGAATCCCAATTCAACCCTAAAGCACCACAGCAGTTTGTCCTGAAACCCTCAGTGCGCAGCTCGCAAATGGTTCCTGCCCTTGACCTAGGCCTAGCAGCTAAACCCCCAACTCCATCTATAGCTTGCATGAGACCTTCTAGAAGCCAAAACCCGATGACACGGCTATGATGCCCCCCTAAAACCTTCAAAAACCCTAAGACGTAGCGCTCCAAAGGCAACAGCGGCCAAAGCAAATGCAACGAGCCAGAAGCCCCAAATGCTTCCAGGAGCTCGTCGACCAGGCCAAGGATGAGGGCTTCCGGTAACTCGGCGACGACCAGGGAAGCCTTCAAAGACTGGTTCAGGGTTTAGTCGGTTTAATTGTTTGGAGTTTGGGGAGCTGCATGGGCCAGCTCTATTCTAGGGTTTAGGGCTGAGGGTTTCTGGAGTTGGCATGGAGACTGCAGGAGCCCCGCTCGCACGTCTAGATTTCAGGCACTCGCATGTGAAATTTGCTGCGTCAGTCCTGAATGCCTGCTTTGCTGACAGCTGAAGCTCGTCACCCAAGCTGCTTCCGGCAAGCTCCCACGAACGATCACTCTTGCCTGCAGGGCTCAAGCACTGCCGTCGTCCTGTCAATGATTGAACAGTCCTATGTGGAAGATTATCAGATATGCGGGGTTTGGACGCCGTAAATGTGTCGGGCCCGATCGTGGCAGGTTGGATAGGAATTGTCTTGCTACCGATCGAGGCTCCGCTGTAGGCTGATCGTATCTCAAGGGATTTGTTTGGGTTCTCTGAGCTGGACCAGAAGTATTGCAATCAATGCAGGATAGCTTCCCGTTCCGCACACAGAGTCGTAATGTGGTATTGAATATTGGCTTGGTATCAGAACAAGGCATTAAGTACCAACAACGCATGTTCGTCATCACCGACGTCAACATCATAGCCAGCGCAGATGGAGATTTCGTTCTTCCTAGGGGACTCCACTAAGTTTCTTGCTCGAGATGCCAGCTACGAGGCTGCGGCCCACCTACAGCCACATGAAAATCGGCTACGTCGTATCTGACAAGGAGCTTCCAGGGGTACTTGTACACTCGAGAAGCCTCCTGCATGTGGGATGTGGCAGTTTCGGGCTGTAGCTCGAATTAGGGCTGTTTCTGCTTCTGCATGGATACAGGGACTTACGTGGCGGCGTTCTGCAGACTGAGGTTGTTGACCGTGGGCAAACTTGAGAATTAAGTCTTCACCCAAAGCGATGCGATACATCCCTGCAGTTCCGAAGCTCTGACATGGCAAGAAGCTTGCCCGCTGGTCGCAGATGAAGAAGACACGCGTGTGCTTGGTGGAATACTTCCTCTTCAATGCCAAGTACGGTGCATGGTACAAGGCATGAACGGTAGGGTTTGGACGCAAGGTTGGGAGTTGGGTCCTTGAGGGGTTCGGACGCAGAGCGACGTAGGCCAATCGAATGAAAGGCTGCCTCGGCGCCACGTTGAGGTGTTCCCGCGCAGGAACGGTGACTGCCCAAAAACCCCCAGCCCCTAATCTGCGGGCACTTTCACAGCAGGCATCCAACAAAGCAGGCCACGGCTGTAGCACTTCCGCTATCAGCTGGAGCCAAGAGACTCCAAGACCCTTCATGAAGCCTTAGATGCCTTAGATCATAGCTCCCGACAGAGTCCAACATCTCCCAAACACACACGTCTAGAAGCATTCCGCTATCGCAAAGTCAGAGTAACCACTGAGCCGAAGTCTCAACCTTTAAACATCTGCCGTGCCAGCGCTCCAAGAAGAAGCACTTTCATGATGAGTACGAGACCTCCAAGCTTGGAGATGTGGTCCTCATCGCACCCTATAGGCCACTGGGGAGAAGCATTGTTGAGGTGTTCTCTTGCAGGTACAAGTCGTGGATGCAGGATCTCGTTTCCTTGAAAACTATGGTCCCCGTGAGGGGACTAATTATTCACAGTGGCGTGTGCCTCTGAAAGGGGTTCTTTATGCAGAGCAACTCGATGTTGTCGTGCTGTCTGTGTTTCCACTTCTAGCTGCGATCTGTGTACGCACTGTCTTGGAATTGTCTTGCCTTGCTGTTCGACATAGAATATGGAAGGACAGCGTGTTGCTGTTGATGCTGCATTTAAATGATAGCCTCAACGGGAGACATTCAGACTCAAGCTTTCGTGAGTTCTTGAGCCCCAGGCTTTTCATTCTGCCTTTCGCAACCCGATACTTCTTGAAGAACCCCAACACGGTTGGGCAAAAGACCGTTGTGGCATTGTTGATACTTGTCCTTTGCTTCATATAGCAAGCTGTGGGGAAGCAGCTCTTGTCGCCTCTTGCCTAGCGATGTGCGGAGACATCGTTTCTTCGTAAGCCTGCAATTGGTGTTTGATGCGAGTCTGACGAGTTCCCGCACCTCCGGTTCTCATTTCGTCAAGCGTTTTAGCTGAGCGTTCTGTTGGATGCCGCGCGCGCCGCGGGGGCTCGCCGGCCGCCACCCTCTGGAAGACTGTACAGGCCACTAAATGCCCTCTCCAGAGCGTTCTGTTGGATGCCGCGCCCCACCCTCGGGAAGACTGTAAACGCCACTAAACGCCCTCTCTAGAGCGCTCTGTTGCATGCCGCGCGCGACGCGGGGGCTCGCCGGCCCCCAACCTCTGGAAGACTGTAAACGCCACTACACGCTCTAGGAACTCAGCTTTCCTGAGAAAGAGCTTATAAGGCCACTTTGGACCCAGTAGAAAACGTAAGTTACAGGAGCAAGGGCGGGGGGGGTTCGAACCCAGGTTCAACCGCTTACGTTATTGGGATATTGGTTTGCGGTGTTCTTCGCATCTAGGACCAGGATGGCTTTTGCTGTCAGCACTAGTCCGCCCTTCTCGACAGGAAGAGGTCGAAGATGAAGTGGTACCGCCTGGTGGAAGTTCTGAGGCAGAATCAGGCAGGTGGGCCAGCAAAGTTCATCGGTGATTAGGGCTCTTGTGGCTATTGTGATTAGGACTGAACATCTTGTGGGACAGCCCCAACATGAGTAATTAACACTGGTATCGGCGGCACCGGCTTCCACGATGACGATGACGACCAAACCGCCGCCAACACCACCACCACCACCACCGCCGCCGCCGCCACCACCACCTCCGCCAGCACTTGCCGGGAACACTAACAACGCCGATGCATTCGTCATTGTCGTCATAACCCTGGTAAATTCTGGGAAACATAAACCCCAAACAAGTCGTTCTAAACTCTGATGTCTGGGGTCCCCGGGCCCAACCTCCACACCCGAACCCCAGAAATTTTCCTACTCCGCTCGACGGTGCTGGAGTCTGTGGGATTCATTTCTCAAGTTCCCGAGGCTCACTCTCAGACCCCAACCCAGAACACAAAGACGTTCAGAGGCAACGAGGCTTTCCTCAAATGTGTGTCTGTCTCTGTGAGTATATATATATATATGTATATGCATATGTTGATGCACCTGATATGTATACACAACTGCAAACGTAAATGCATATGCGTATATGTAACGTACGTGCATATGTATATGCATGTACATATGCACATGTTCATGTAGCGCGTATATAGCGCGTATATGTCTATGCATATTCCTATGGATATGCATATGTGTGTGCGCATATATGTGTAAGTAAGTATGTAAGTAAGTAAGTATGTATGTATACCTATACATGCATAAAAATTTGTACGTATGTATGTATGTATGTACGTATGTATGTATGCATGTATGTATGTATGTATGAGCATGTATATGTATTTGTAGATGCAGATGTGTATGCGGACATATATGTATAAGCAGAAGTACATGTTCGTATTTGTATTTATGTATGTTTGCATTCTTATGTATATGTATATGTATATGTGTATGTGTATGCGTATGTGTATGCGTATGTGTAGTTTACACATGTGTATATGTGTATGCAGGTGTACATGTATATGTACTTGCACTACGTATGTCTATGTCCATGCTTGTGTCTATGTGCACGTGTATGTATGTAGGTAGGTAGACAGGTAGGCAGGTATACATAGGGGGATAGGGACATAGGGTAGAGAGGTAGATGGGTAGGTAGGTAGGTAGGTAGGTAGGCTATGTAAGTATGTGTGCTGTATTATGCTGTATTGTGCTGCATTGCATTTTGGTCCAGTTGGTTCCATTCTATTCCACTCTGTTTCATTCCATTCTATTCCTTTCTCTTTGCTCTATTCTAATAGTCTGCTCTATTCTTTGCCACTCTACTCTATTCTACTTTGCTTCCATTCTAGTCCTATTCTATTCTATTCTGTTCTGTTCTGTCCTTATCTGCTCTATTCTATACCCTTTAGCGAGCCGTTCTTCGGGGCAAGATGAGCACGGTCCAGACCTGCCCTTGGTGCAACAAACCAGCAACTCTCATTCATGCCCTGCAATCATGCCAGTGTTGGCAGGGAAAGCAACCTGAACATCCCTCGTTATTCTACATCATAATTTTAAACATCGATGAGTCGGCCCTCTTGGTGGTCTGTCGCGAAATCGCGCACCATGTATCATTAAATTGCGATTTTGATTACATGTATATGTGTGCGTCGTCCGTCTATGTACATGTATATGTATATTTCTGTATGGTCAGGTTCCGGAGCACGTCTGAGCAAGGCAGGGCTTTGGGTGGCGTTTCAGAAATCGTCAGAGTTCCTTGAGGATTCTGCAAGGGTAGCGTTCAGGGAGGGGAAGAGAGCGACAGAGATATGGGTCCAGGGTGGAGGAGCTAGCTCGAGGGGAAGGAACATCGAGCGTAGCAAAACAGCCTGGACAAGGCCAGTGCATGTGTGCGCGAGGGTTCCCGTCGTGCAGCTGTGGGTCAGGACCTCTACGCCCTGCAGCCCACCCGCCACAGCCGCACCCCTATCTTGATCCAAGAATCGACGATACCCGTAAACCTACTGAGGTACCCTTACTTACAGGGTTCTCAACCCGCCACACCCTTTTAAGCCCCAGAACCCTACAAAATGTAGCGGCAATGCAGGAAGAGGCGCCCCGAGATGGACGGGCCGATCGAGCAAAGCGAAATCCAGCAAAAAAAGCGATGCCTGGGTGAGTCATATGTCCAGTCAAGGGTCTGGGCTACTCCACGCTGATCCTACACCCTCGACCCTTTTGTGTTTTGTTTTCACGAAAGCTGGCTCTGTTCAGAACTAGGTCAAAATCGTTGCCTGGTCTTTTCGCAACTGTTAACAGGGGGGTGGGTAGGAGGGGTGGGGGCCCCCGGCCGCCGCACCACGCAAATGGTCGATTCAGAGCACTACGGACGGGCCCTCCTGTGTTGCCCCCTGCCCGCCACCTTAGGTCCAATCTGTTTATGCAATATGGCAGCTTGCATTTTGTCTTTACACGGCCGAGTGCATCTACCTACCAGGTTTCAGGCTGCTGCCTCAGTAATTAGCTTAGCTGCCACGAGTACAGTTCGAAGCTGCTCGTAGATGGCCGAGTTATTGCTTATGCATGGGCCGAGCATGCATGCAATAACGGTTGAGCTCTCGACTCTGCTTCTTCTTGTTGCCCCGCTTTCGTGGTCTCTTCTCAAATGGGCAAGACTGCCAAACCCCGAACCTTTCCTAGGGCTGCAGCACGGCTCTGAGGCTCGTTGACAGGATGGGGTTGCCCGTTGCAATTTGGGCCCTGGAATGCGCAGGCCCCAGAAGCACTCCATATTATATGGACGATATGATTGAACTTACAGCTACACCTGATTACGTTTTTGCACATTGCTCCTTGCACTCGGGAGATACGGCATGCGGCAATTTCAGGTTGTCCTGTTGCACGATGGCAACTAGCCCTCGTGCGAAGCTCTCATGAGTGCTAAAGTGTCAACACGCGCACGAAGACTGGTCTGCCAGAGAACCTGGTGTAGCTCAGCCGTGGCCCAGCACAGGAGATCGCGGAATGATTGTTGCCTATGATTTCGATACACGCAGCCTCGCCCGTCTTCGTGGCAAAATTCCTGGCTCTGGGGTCAGCCTTGCGCCAACAATGGCGGAGGTGGAGGCTCGTGGCTTCTTGCGTGCCTGCGAGGGAAGCGATGCGAGGGTTGAGGGACTTCCCGGCCCTAGTTATCTTGTAAGCCTTGTACGGTATTGTCAGCCAGGTGCGAAACGACTTCGGCACTTGTTAAGCTGAGTGCGACGGCTCAAAGTCAGGAACCCCTTCACCTTCGAACAGGGCACATGGGCCTCTCCTTTCCAGTCTCCTGGCTCCAGGCGCGCCTCGTTGTCACAGCCATGGCCCTCCGGCGCCGCACGGCGTCGCTGGGCCGGGTGGCCCAGTTTTAGTGTTTCGGGCTTTCGGATTCAAGGGTGCCAACTCTAGAATTTAGGGCCTTTACGGTTTTAGAGTTTATGAGCTATCTGGCAACTTTGCGGGGAGACAGGGGCAGCTGGCTGTGCTGCAGAGGATGTCGATTGTGGGGCTGGAGATTCATCGCTTTTTTTTCATCCTCGAAATCTCCTGCATCGGAAACCGTGGCCGCCTCGGCTCTTGAACAGTCTGTTGTTTGCAAGATCCGTCTTGGAAAGATGCTTGCAGAGCTGGTGGCTAGGCGGCTTCGAAGCTCGGATGTATTGTGGCAGTCGATCGTCCATCGTCGGAGCAGATCTTGGGGGTTCTTAGGCCGTCCGAGCGGACATGTCCCGTCTACCTGAAGCCAGTTGAGGCTGCGTAGTGTCTGGGGAGTCTAGGCAGTCCATATTGAACCCGCGGGCTTCAGGAAACACCCTTTTGGTGTGACGTAAGTTAGAGTCGGGTCTCCCATCGATCTACAAGGTCGCCTCATTGCTTTTGCCTTGCGGCCTGCGAGGCCCTCAGAAAGAGGCCCTCAGCATTCCTCGCAGGGTGCAGGGCTCCTTTTCAGTGCTGTTGAATTCATAATCCTGCTGCTTCACTCTGCTTGTAGCAACTCTACACCTCGAGCTTCGGAAAGTATGCGCCTGTGATGCTTTGAGGCGTAGGGATCGATTCCGGTGTGGACCGGCGGAGCCCCGAGGTCATAGACAGCGCGACGACCGGAGCGCTCTTTACCGGACTGGACGGCGCCTCAGCGATGCTTCCGACTCCCAACTCACAACTCCGAGTCTCAATGTTGCAGGCCTTGGTGGCGATCGCGTGGTGGCGAAGTCGCGGAGGCTAGGACGCCTTTGGCACCCAATGCCGACATTCGGGTGGAACACCGGGCATAGGTTCGGCTCGGCTCGTGTCGTACTCCTTCATACTGTGACTGCAAACACAATTCTTCGAGGGGGCGTGGACGCGACTGTGTGCGAACTGGTTCATCCACAACTTTTCGACCTTGGCTCAAATCTGAGCTCTGAGTCTGCAATATCCGAGTATTTTTTCTCATCCGAGTTCTTTCTCTTCAGTAGGTCCGAAGAAGTACTGTCCGCACGGCTCTTAGATGTTGGCACGGCAAGTCCGGGCCAGATGGCCTGTACTCAACTCCTTCAGGTGCATGCTGAGACGGTCTGAGAAGATCGTCAGACTCGTTCTCGTAAATATGTAGAAGATGCTTGGTTCGGAGTCGACGCTGCAAGCTTGGGAGGCCTTCTACACTGGCTTCGCCATGGCACAGCAGCCACGGGGCTACCTTGGCTTGTTCTGGCACAGTATTGGAATGAGGAGGTTTGAGCTTCACGGAGTCTGCTCCAGACGAGGGCAGTCGCAACAGCGCGGCAGCTGCAGCAGTGGTATCACAGTCTCCCCGCTGTGCCAGGGAGGAGAAAGGCGCTAGCGCCTCCAAAGTGCTCGAGTGGCCCGGATCCAAGCGACTATAGCACTAAATTGCCAGCTCTGTGATTCAATGCTCCCCAAGCATCCCCAAGCATCGACATGTCTTCAAAAGTGCCTCGCCTCCCTCCTGCGGCCAAGGCTTTTCATAGGTGGCGACCGTGCGGCCGCCAACGGAATCGAGATCCGACAGCAACTCGACTGCAAGGTCAAGCGGGCCTTGACTCAGATGACTACTAGGCAACCTTTACCTTTCTCGGGTGGGTATATGAGCAGATCAAGCGTTACACACGTACTTCTGTACATATATATATATAATTATATATATATACATATGAGCTTTACCAAATTGGGAAGGTCAATCTTTGTTGGGCCATGAAGCTGTGAGTAGGAGCCCGGAGCTTCCAGGAGGCGCCCTGCTCCGTTGCTCGGAGGGGCTTGTTTAGCACATGTACTGACATGCTCTGAAGGCAAAAGCGCGTGCTTAATGGTTTAACTTAATAATCAGAAATCGTAAGGGCAAAGCAGCTCTCAAGCCAGGAGGAATCAGAGCCCAAACTAGCCCTACACGTAGCAGCCCTGCGCAGACAAGGAATGGCATCACCCATATCCTCAACTGTTCAGAGCCACGAGCCCAGAGTGGGAAGGCTGAGCGATGCGGTGGAAGTTCTTGACTCTGTTCCTGCTGCGGGGACTGTTGCCGAGGCGGCTACCTTTCTACATGTCTCACACGCGAAACAAGCGCATCCATTTGAAGGCGGGTCACCTGGAAGTCGTAGGGAAGTGGAAGTCCCCGGAATCTCAAGTCGAGTTTGCCCACACGGTCCTTGTCTACGAGAAGTTTGTGTCCTCACCTGACGTGTTTACGGACTCGAATGGGCATTCGGCTCCTTGCGAAAACCCCCAGGATGCATGGGGAGCTTCCTTCGGGTGCGGGGCAGGTCTGTAGGGTCGGTGGTTCTCGCCCGACTTGTGCTCAACATGCGTGTAAAGCAAGTTGCTACGCCGCTACGCCTGACGAAGTTGCTCAAACTCCCAGATTCCGCAGGACAGCCGCGATGAGGAGCTGTCCACGCGCTTGAGCGCAGCTTTTGATTTCCTGGACGAGGCACTGACCCGAAGATTCCAGCATTCCGTGTCGACAAACCCAAGCACCCCCGAGAAGAAAATCGCTGTCTCGAGCCCGAGCTGGTAAAGTTTTGGGAAAGCTGAGATTGCTGAGCTCATATCAAATACTAGATGCCTGGTCAGGCATGGCTTTGATTGTCTGATTCCCAAGCAGACTTCTTGTGGAGGAGCTTGTAGGTATTCGATCTTACTTACGACATCTTACGACTCGCCTGACCTCAGCCCGTTGAAAGGCACCATGAATGAGGCAGCCAAAAGTGTTCAAAGGCGCTTTCTTTCCTTCACTAGCATGAAAACAAGAGTCTAAAGCCAACCATTTACAAATTCACTGGCACAATGCTCGTGGCCAGCCCAAGACAGGCTGCCGTGAGTTGGTTTGTTGCTGGGGGGACAGGGCGTAAATCCTAATCGACAACGACAACTCGGAAACTCGATTGTACGTGACCCTATCAGGTGCAGCGTCATCAGGGGCGTTGCCTTGTGCACTGCCGCCAGGGTGCTAGCAGATCTGTGAAGGGCCCAGCTGGGAATCTGAGTTCTCACGGTTCGCTTCGCTGTGTGTGTGTGCGTGTAGCGAACATCTTGCCGGGCCGGCTTCATATCAACAGTAGTGTGTGTGTGTGCGTATATATACAAGATGTCCAAGAGAAAGGTGCTAGATATGAGGTATGTAAACCTTTTAAGAGATTAAATATATCCACATATGTGTATATGTTTTCATCTGTGTATGTACACATAGTTATGTAGAGAGAGAGAGAGAGACACGCATATGCGTACATACAATTGCAAGTACATGTCCTACGGCTACAGTACCCGAGAATCAAAGACCCACAGAATTCGTGCCTACAACACTTTAGGCATCCTATTCAGCTCAAAGCCACATGGCCAACAGTATTGCCATGCGCTTTGCTTTCGTTGCCGCATGACTTTTACTGTGCCCTTGGCGAGGTTTCAATAGTGCTCGCCTACTTGGTGCTCAAGAAGCGCATGGGGCTCAGCAACGCCACGAGGACTTGATTCCAACTTCTGTGTTTTGTGAGAAGGGCCCTGCAAGTCTACGGCCGTGTGCAAGACGCTGGTGTGGATTGACTGGGCATCCAGCAGTCTTCCAACAGATAGTTTCGATATGTTTCGATGGTTCGGCGCTTCACTACTAGCATTCGTCTTGGTCATGCCGGTGAGTAATTCCCTGAAGCCTGAGCTTGCTCTTCCTTGTGAGAGAACATGGGAGGGGGAAAGAAAATAAAGCAAGGCTTCGAGCTACGAGAAGCCTGGAGGCTGGTGCAATCCAAGCGTCCAGCCAGATTCCGAGATTCTTCCGTTTCGAGGCGTTGGGGCTTGAAGCAAGCTCCAGGGCTGTATGGCTTTGGGGTCCATTATCTCGGGTCTAGGTTCTGTTTGGGTTCTCGCATTTATACCGCTGCATGCGATGTCCACCGGTGCATCGGAACAGTTTATTGCAGATAGAGTGTGCATGGAGCATCGCAAGTTGGGAACTGACTCGTTCGGGACTTCCCGACGATCGCATCGGGAAAACTACCTGAAATGACACGGAGGTGCATCGTAATGCTAGCAATACGTATGATGGAATCACACCTGATGATGAGTGTCTATGCATATTCACACATGCACGGCAACATGTTGCTCACAGCAGGGCTGTCGTGACAGAGCGTGATGTACCAGATGGCACACGGAATGCATCGCCTTCGTATGCCGTGCATACATACGCATGCATGTATGTATGTATGTAGGTATAGATCCATGTATGTATGTATGTATGTATGTGGGCACGCATGTATGCACGCATGTATGCATGTATGTATGTATGTACGTACGTGTGAAAATAACACGTCCCCAGAACCCCAGAGACTTTCTCCAACGACTTTGCCAACACCTTGTTGGCTCAAGGACTTTGTCGTGCAGACAGAAAGGCGCTTCTGAACTTTGAGGGTTCACTTTGTGCCTCAGTCAAGTGAGCAAGCATAGCTGCTACTTTAGGGTAGTTTGTTGTGCATTCTGGAACGTCGTACTTTCGCATGGTAGCGGAGCTGAAAGCCCCAAGGAACTTTGGATAGAAGATGGCGATAGGAGGTGAAGGCGACTTTGCAGGAAAGCTTCGGCTTCCCTTGCCTGAGACTTTCAGCGGCAATCCTGCCGACTGGGAAGAATGGGCATGAAACTTTAAGGCCTACATTTCGATGTTCGAAACAGGTGCTGTAACTTTGATGGATCGAGCCGAACTTCGTGCCGAAGAGTTTCTCGATGAACATTTGCAGATGATTTTGGACACCGGTGATGTTGATGCAGAACAGACCGCGAACCGAGTACTTTTCTCCCGGAAGTTACATTACCTACTTTCGCAACTTGTGAAAGATTCGGCAAAACTTATCGTTCGACAAANTTGGACACCGGTGATGTTGATGCAGAACAGACCGCGAACCGAGTACTTTTCTCCCGGAAGTTACATTACCTACTTTCGCAACTTGTGAAAGATTCGGCAAAACTTATCGTTCGACAAAAATGAAGACAGCAATGGCTTTGAGACCTGGAGGAGACTTTACCAGAAGTTCTCGCTGCCAGGAGCTACGCGAAGCACGTCACTTTTGACGCAGCTTCTGGACTTCAAGTTCAACCCANAAGTTCTCGCTGCCAGGAGCTACGCGAAGCACGTCACTTTTGACGCAGCTTCTGGACTTCAAGTTCAACCCAGCGACCTTTGAGCAAGACTTTAACGTTTGGGAAACAATCAAGACAAGATACGAACGACAGTCGGGTCAACCTTTGCCTGATGGTGTACTTGTAGCAACTTTGCTGAACAGGAGCTTTGCAACAACACCTTAGGTTGAACGCCCGAACTTTGCAAACGTATGCACAGGTACGCGAGGTTTTTCTTGAGTATCATAGATCAAGACTTTTGATGAACCCAGTTGCACAAACTTCGGCTAATGCAACCTTTGCAGGCGGAGCCTCGGCTCCCATGGACATACGTGCCCTAGCGGCAGCCTTATGGAAAGGAAAAGGAAAAGGGAAGAAAGGAAAAGGACAAGGAAAAGGAAAAGGACAAGGAAAGGACTTTTCGAAGTCATCCGGAAAAGAAGGTCAACATTGGAACTTTATGATGAAAGGCAAAGGAAAAGGAAGAAAACCAACTTCTAGCTCTACTTCGGTTTGCTGGTCGTGTGGTAAGACAGGACACTTTGCAAGCAACTGCCCGAACTACCGTGTTTCAGCTGTTGAAGGAGAAGAACTTTACCCGTCGNCACAGGAGATTGGCCTCACTTTGGTGAGGACGATTGGTCAGAGTGGACCGATTGGGCGATCAACGCGGTAACAGAACTTTACAACGACCCTAGCAGTTGGGATCAGACGTGGGATGATCGACTTTGGTCTTGGGACACTTGGTCCTGGGATTCTTCGTGGGATCCTTGGGGTTGGTCTTCGGACTTACTTCAGACGTTTGGCCTGCTACTTCGGAGGCCGCTCCTTCGGCGAAGGCCGAAACTTTTGCGAAGCCTAAGGAAGAGGCTTCTTCGTCAAGCGGCGCGGCAACTTTGCCCGTGTCGGCTGTGACGGTTCAAGGACCACCAGGACTTTCAGCCCCAACGGCCAAGCCGAAAGCTAAGGCGAGCTTCAGCCCGAGCACTTTGCTCATGTCGGCTGCTGTTCTTGGCAACTTTGGTTTGGGGAATACGTTCAGCTTTGAAGGGATGACGAATGGAGTTGTAGACTTCAACTTTGGTGGTTTCGGTGAGTGTAGCAACTTTGAGCCTGAGGCCCTTGCGGCCCCGCTTGAGACTTTCTCCTTGAATGGTCGCACGGATGAGAACCAACGACATTTTAGTGTTGGGGATCTCGGTCTTAAGAACCTGAACACGACTTTCAAGGATGTTGCTTTGGAGGAGCATTTGGTGGCATCTACTTTGGAGGATACAGACCCCTGGATACTTTTCGATTGTCCTCGACGGTGCGTAACGACAGGCTTCCTGTTTGCTTCGGAGTGGCCACTTTTGCCACTCACAGGTAGGGCTCCACCTTTAAGGAGCATTTCGGGTCAGCCTTTGACGGTCTTTGGCCGGAGACTTGTGAAGGTTGACTTTGAGGGCCAGCCCTGCTTCTTGCACTTCTACGTCTGCGACGTTCCCTACTGTGTGGTTTCGGTTGGCAGACTTTTTAGGATGTTAATTGCGGGGGCTTAGGCGGGTCTTGTAATCCGTCCTTCGCCTTCAATAGTGGCACTATAGTGGCTCTACCCTAGCTTAGTTTTGATTGCTCTCTGATCTGAGTGGGTNTCGGTTTGCTGGTCGTGTGGTAAGACAGGACACTTTGCAAGCAACTGCCCGAACTACCGTGTTTCAGCTGTTGAAGGAGAAGAACTTTACCCGTCGGAGGACACAGGAGATTGGCCTCAGTTTGGTGAGGACGATTGGTCAGAGTGGACCGATTGGGCGATCAACGCGGTAACAGAACTTTACAACGACCCTAGCAGTTGGGATCAGACGTGGGATGATTCACTTTGGTCTTGGGATTC
>BGNK01007591.1:0-16742 GCA_003297005.1 Symbiodinium sp. clade A Y106
GTGACCCGGAGCAACACAAGTTCACGGTCCAGAACCGCGGAGAAGGTCACCTGTCCAACAGTGATATCGACGCGTTGCATGTATCGAAGCTACCCTACCCCTCCCGCTCAAGCCGAGGCACTGCCATTTGTGTAAGGTGACTGATAAGTTTTTGTCGTTTGAAATCAAGGGCTCCCAACGCTTGTGCTTTTGATGACTTCACGCATGCCGAAGACATTGTGCCGATATTCGGTTTGAGCGGTTGGTTTTACGGGCTATCAAGCTGAGTTGTTTTAGTGTCTGGTGTCCCCTCGTTTCAACGACGTTTCAGCGGCCCAGCTTGCGAAAGCAGCAGCGCGCGAGATGCAGAGAAAGGTTAGCCAGATGCAACGCGCACGTGCGCTCATCGCTTGCTCGGATGGCAACCCGTTGCCAACCTCGGAGTGGGTCGCGGCCGCAGCGCACGGCAGCGGGACACCGCCTTGTAACGCGCACAGCAGGCGGTCAGCTGCGGCTGCAGCCCGGTGGCTGATCACGGGAAGTGTAACGCACCAGGAGTCCCACGCACCGCGCGATTGCCACATCATGCGCCTGGGCAAATGATGCCGTCAGGTGCGGCTCGCAGCAGGTAGTTTGCCCGAGGAGCAGCGCAAGAGTGCAGCAGCAGCCAAGCGGCTTGCAAGTCTTGGGGAAGGGGCAGGCTGCCGGAGCCTTTTGTGGTCGTCCTGTTTGCACTGGAGCTGCGCGGCGACGAACCGAGGACCGTGATCCCTCGGTGCTGGGGGGGTAACGACCAGTCATGGGGGCGATGCCCGGTGGTTCTTCCCCAGCTGCATTCCAAAAGCGGGCCTCATGCAGGCGGACGCAGGCGTGCTCCCAGAGTGCACACGCTAGAGCGTCATACAGCGGTCGAATGCGCTCAGGCGGCACGATGATGTAGGTATCATCGAGGAAGGCGAACGCCACTTCACCATCTTCGAGTTGGGTTTGGAGCTGGGTGAGGGCTTCATGCTGTGCCAAAGAATGTGAGGCCGGCATGAGCGGATGAGCTCTATTTTTTCACGCACACTTTTTGTGTCCGGTACGAGCGCGGTCCCAGTGCACCTGCAGCCTACGTTGAGCCAGCAGCCTAGGGCCTCTGTGGGAGGCGGTTGGGGGCGGGGGCGTGCAGCCAGCGTTCGTCTTGCAGGACCTCATGCACAGCCAGCTCTCCGGCAGCAGAGGCGACGGTGTCGAGGGGGAGCTCAAGCAAAGAGCCGGCGAGGGCCCTCTGCGCAGCGACGGCGATGATGCTGCTCCAGCGAGACACATAGGCCGCATGCAGAGCCGACCGAACGGCAGCGTGCGCACGCTCAACTGCGCTCAGCTCGCGCCCTCGCGCGGAGCCTGAGGAAGGGTGTGGGCTCGGGACCCCAGCGGCCACCAACCTCGACAGCGAACACAACGAGGTGGCAGTGCGGCGAGCGCGCAAGCTCGGGGTAGGTGTCGCGACGCTTACGCCGAGGCCGGGCTCTGGCCGCGGCTCGCCGGAGCCAGTGGCAGCTGACGCAGGTGGTGTCGACAGCAAGCTGAGCCCCATGCCAAAGAGGCAAGCCGTTGCAGACGATCTCTATCCGACGCGCATCGGGCGCTGGGGTGGGAGGTTCATGTCTGCAAGGCGCACGTTGCGGGCGACCCGAGCACCAGCCTCCTGCAGCAGACCTTGGCGACGGCTCGCTCAAGTGGGAGGGCGCGGGAGGCAAGGGCCCCGGAGGTCGCACAGGCTGCGTGGTGGTCACCGAGCGGGTCAAGCAGACCACGGCAGGCCCAGATTCGTGGCGCGAGCGGCAGCGCTGAGCGCAGACGGCGGAGAGGAGTAAAAACGGAACTCCGCGGAGGGGATGGTGACTGCTTCGTGAGTAGGGCGGACTGTAAAGCAGCAGGCGGGCAAGGTGGCGAAATGCGTCGCGCTGGTCACAAGCGCGGGGGGCGTGCCGCTGCCAGCCTCGGAGACGGTGCCCTGGCTGGTCGTGGACGTGTGCGTGCGCTGGCTCTGGGGTATCCCAATAAGCGGGGACGTGGCAGCCTTGAGCAGCGAGGTGGTCGGCGGCTTGCGCTGCCGCTGCAACGGCAGTTGAGCCACTGGCACGGGGTGCGGCGAGCGCATGCAGGAGGTTGTCGGCGATCTGCAGGGAGCGAGCACGGATTGCAGTGCATCGAGCCAAGAGGCCCAGTACGCGGCATTGCGATCGGCAGTTGCCGAGCGCAGCCCAAGTCCGCCAAACCCAAGGGCAAATTGCGAGGTCCGTACTGCAGCAGTTGGGAGCAGATCGCCGCTGTGCACGAGGCTACGATTTGAGCAAGTTGCGCCGGTTCGGCTCTGGTCGCTATGTCCCTCAGAAGGGAGCATGGGAAGCTTTCATCTCGCGGACGGCTTGGCATGGTGTTGGGTTCTAGCCATAGCCGCTAGCAGTCTTATTACATCCTAGATTTCGAGCACTAATTCGAAACAAAACGGCGAAGCTCGGATCGTGATCGCCCGCTGGCCAGTTCACGGGCTGGGCATGGACAATCCTGATGCGACATACTGGGCCCAACGTTTGTTCGAATCGGAGGTGTTGCAGCCAACGCCCGTTGCTGGCGCTGACGGCCGCTGTGTGCAGTGTAGTTTGTGGGCCGCTGATGCGGAGGTCCACTGTCGTGGATGTTTGCTCGGCGGTGGTAGTCGTCGGCATGTGAATGGTCCCGGCTGCCTTCGTGCTCGATGTGGGGATCATTCGTTCGCTGATACAGAAGCGCCTCCTGGACACAACTATGGCCCTCATCTCGATGACAGCATAGATAGTGAGTGGCCTTGTAGCGCCACGCCCTGACCTAGTGCCATCGACTCCCATGTCAGATCGACATGCCGTCGATGCTACATCTTCCTCTGGCCTGGCTGGTAGGTTGAGCGATTGGCGCTTCTGGGTTCCGAAGTTCGGGCAAGTTCGGGTGGGGGTGAAACGAGACCGCAGGGGTCGCCAGAGTATCTTTATGACCACAGAGCCTCTGGCCAATCGCGGTCCCAACGCGGGTCGCATAGCAGCCACAATCAAACCAGCACCGAATTACGGCCCGATGGCACACACAGTTCGGACGCGGAGGGCATCTGGCAATATCTGGCATGCCTGTTGGCCGAGCCGCGCCAGCCTTTGTGTCGATATCACAATCTGCACTTTGCACGGTCTCCCACATCGCATCATCGGCATTGTCGCCCATCATGCAAAACTGATTCGCTCCAGAATCCAGGGCCCACGATGCACCCGCGAACTGTTGAAGTGCATCTGGCACCATATCTGCATGCCACGCGGAGCCACCGAAACGTTTGGTGAGAAACTCCGAGAACGCTTCGGTGTGGAATTGCAGGCCCAGGCCGAGCATGGCCGAGCCCCGGCAGCTCCCAAGCCAGGTGGCGCAGATGGCCAACCACTGGACGAAGAGGCATGGTTGCCGTTTACCTTCGCCGCGAAATCCGGTCTGTAAGCGGAACCTTTTTTTTGTTTGATTCAACCAGCATTTTTGTGTTGTGTGTCCGGGCTTCTGGCAATGTTCACTTTTCCTCCCTTCGATTTGCCGCCCACCACTGTGGCAGCGGCGGCCTTGGCTGCTGCAGCCTTTTTCTGTGCTTTTCGCCTTTCTATCTCGTCAGAGTGATGTGCAATCAAACCCGCTGATGGCATAGATCAACGCGTTTAAATCCACCACATTAATGGCATTGAAAACGGCAAAAGTGGCATCCAATTCCTTGATATGCTTGAGCTTGCGCTTCAAAAGCGCAATGCCTCCAGCATCGGTGAGCTTATGCTTGCCGGAAGCCATTTGGTGGCGGTACAACGAAAAAGATGCCATGTAGCTGCCAAGCTCCGACAATCCAGAACAACTGAACTCTTGGATCTTGGTGTTGGCCTCCGTGTTGACTCATGCAAGTGCCGCTGGTCAACGATGCTGACAGCCTGACGACCACAACCAAACTGTGCGCGTGATTGTATAAGCTTGGGGATCTCTGGTCCCGTTTTGCCATTTTGACATNGTGTTGACTCATGCAAGTGCCGCTGGTCAACGATGCTGACAGCCTGACGACCACAACCAAACTGTGCGCGTGATTGTATAAGCTTGGGGATCTCTGGTCCCGTTTTGCCATTTTGACATCTAAAGACAAGTTTGACGCCAAATCGCCAAATGAAACAGACTCATCATCAAGCTCTCTGATGTAAACCATGGCAGCAACTGGGTCCGGCGCTACACGCAAGACTTGACTTTTCTAAGTGAAGTGCCAGCCTTCCCAATCAGAACCAGTCTCTGGCAGATCTTTGATGTAGAGGCGCCCTGATGTCGCATCGTCTGTCGCCATGGCACCTCGAGCTACGGCTGATAACCCTGTGTTGGTCACAGCTTAAGCACACACAGCTACACACAGCTTCGACGGAGCAAGTATTTTCACTTGGTCACTTGAGCCAAGGCAAGTTTGAAAGAGGCACGTCTGATATCGTCTGATGCAATCAATCTTTTATCACTCTGGGGTGAGTTTGTTCTGGCACGTACTTTCTCACTGCTCTTAGTCGTTGTTCTTGCTTGGTTGTTGTTTTCCACTTGGATGCTTGGTGTGTTTGACACTTTGATGAATAGCATGTTTCACGTTCTGACCACAACAGATGGTCGTTCAAGGACANCGTTGTTCTTGCTTGGTTGTTGTTTTCCACTTGGATGCTTGGTGTGTTTGACACTTTGATGAATAGCATGTTTCACGTTCTGACCACAACAGATGGTCGTTCAAGGACAAGCCTCTCTCTCTGGCAACTTCTAGCATGCGAGGCACATCACGTGAGCACAGTACTTCAACTGCCCACATATCTTTGGACCGTACCTGTGTACGGGGGCCCGGCACATCCAATAAAGCATTACTCTCGAAATTAGATAAGACAAGCTGATTCAGCAAACCCACCCACCCTCTAGGAGCTTCAAGACGCCTTTTTCATACTGGTTGGTGCAGCATCTCGTGCAGCGTCCTCGTCGGCATTTCCGGCTGGCTTTGCCTTGCCATCCGAAATCTCATTTGTTGCCGTGCACATTACCACCTCATCATCCTTTTGGGATGGGCGGGTGGGAAACAAAAGCTAACATGTTTCCTTTCAACGGGCACTTTGTGCCCAAACTGCGGTAGCGAACCACCACCTCCAAACTGTCAAGCATGTCCTGCACAACACTCGACGCAGGCTTACTCGTGNCTAACATGTTTCCTTTCAACGGGCACTTTGTGCCCAAACTGCGGTAGCGAACCACCACCTCCAAACTGTCAAGCATGTCCTGCACAACACTCGACGCAGGCTTACTCGTGTTGTTACGCGACAAGCTGACTCAGCATACCCACCCACCCTCCAGGAGCTTCAACACGCCTTTTTCATGCTGGTTGGTGCAGCATCTCGTGCAGCGTCCTCGTCGGCATTTCCGGCTTTGCATTACCATCCGACATTTCATTTGCTGCCGTGCACATTACCACCTTTCGAAGCGCACGGCACTTTTTGCAGGAGGTAGGTTCATCCACGTTGGTCACGTAGGTGAAGTTCGAAAAGCCGTACGGCCAGCCGCACTTTGTCTTCCACAGGTGCGGCGTCTCCTTGACTAGGCTCCGGTCGATGTCGTGGACGAGGCCACTGTAGGTGCTGCACACTTTCCTGTAGAGCGGTGCCTGGTCTGGGTTGTGCGCCTCGCTTGAACGCTCGCCCTTTGTCTCCATAACTTCCACGTACTTGCGGAAGCTTCGCCTTGAACTCTTCGTTGGCTTCCTTCATCTCCTTGAACAGCTGGGTGTGCCTTTCTAGGACGGCGGAATGGTCCAGAGCATCCAGCCCGGCTTTCCTCTTTCCATGCCCTTTTCCTCCGCATCCCAGTGCCGGCCTTTCCTCCAGTGCTTCAGCTGCGTACTCCATGACCACGTCGGACTTCCACCTGCCTAGGAACTTCACTTGCTCCAGGGCGTAGCTGGACCTGATGTAGAACAAAGCCCCGGATCTCCTGGCCGAGTGCCCGGTTATCTTCGTGTCGAGGCCGTCCTTCCAGGACCTCACGGTCTGGGCTTTCGAAGCCTTTTGCCCGTCGCTGAGAGAGCGGGGACAAGTAGCAAACCCCCTTCGTGCCCTTGGAGGTGTGCAGGCCTTCGCTTTCTCCAGCAGCTCGACGGAGTGGAGCACTCTGAGTGTGCCCTCCGCCTCCACGTCCGTCTTGGAGTTTGCGAGGTAGAGGAAGACCACAGCTTCACAGCTTGTCTTCCACCTTCACGTCCGAGACGTCGAGGTTCTCCAACTCGTCCTCCCTGAGGATCCATATGGAGGCGAACAAAAAGCTTTCCTTTGGGAAAGCTAGTCTGTTTTTCTTGTGCGCCCAGCTTTTCAGTGCCTTCGCCTTGGCCACGAGCTCCAGGTCGACTGCGGGTGCTTTGTTCCTGGGCCCCCGTGTTGCGGCGCACGGACCTCTTGCAAAGGCTCTGCAAAGGTCCAAAGTTCGCTGGAGAGTGTGTGACCAAGGGTAGCCACGCTCCACGTGCATCAGCTGTAGCTGCTAACTTTAGCTCCACCAGGTAGGCCTCCGCTGACTTGTAGCCTGCTTCCTTGAAGACCGCAGCAGTCCCTTCCAAGACGCTGGCCGTGAGGCAGTGGCGGGGCGCCGGCTTCCAGCTGTTGCAACCTGGGCTGCGACCTTAAGGACCAGCTTCATCATAGAAGCTTTGGGTTGCAACCCTTTGTTGCGCTTAGCTGGCGTCGAAGTGAGTCCAATTCCCGCTTGGACTCCAGCCAGCCTCTCACACTCCTCCACCTTTCATCAAAGCACCCTTCGCTGCGTTGGGGTTCGCCCCGGGGTTGTTTTCATGGACCTTGGCTTGAACCGGACCCTTCCTAACCCCCAAGAATCTCGCAAGACCCTTCTCCTCGCCCGGCAAGGGTGGAAACCTCAGTCTTCCCCACGGCCCAAGCCTCTGAGGATGATGTCCCCGGCGTCCTTCGCCCTCACTCTGCAGGAGGCCAGAGTCCTTCGAGCTGCCGTCATCGAGGAGGAAGAAGCTTGTTCGCTCGTCTGCTGCGGGGGATGACCGGGGGGACTTCTGAGAGCGAAGGGGAGCCCGGCAGTTGCCTCCCCGCCTCCATCTTGTTCCCCTTCGAAGCCTTCGCCTTCAAGGTCCCCGAAGTCGTCATCCCAGAGGTCGCGGGTGTGAGCTTCGCCGACGGCGGAGTTCCAGTTCTTCTGTTCCACGTCTTCTGTTCTTCGGCTCTTTCCATTGCCCTCCTCAGGTTCTCGGTCAAGGGCGGAGGTGCCGAATGTCAAACTCACCCACTTGGGTGAGTGAAAACCTGGTGAGTCCTTTCTGGCAGAGGTCGGGAACACTGAGCTTTGCCCCCTTCGCGTGCGTGAGCTCCTTTGGAAGATCACCTTCACGTTCGTGTGGGCGGCTAGGTAGTCCGCGACTTTGTTAGCCGCACCGGGAATGTGCACTGCCCTGAAGGACTGCAGGCCCATCTCCTTTCGTCTTCCGCGGGCAGTCATTGCTTGGGTGTGGTCGGGAGGTCCCGGCAGGTCCTTCGCAACGAAGCTGCCGTCCTGCTGCATTGTCCACGTCTTCAGCTTGAGGGCCTTCAATTTCTTCTTCGCGAACTGCACCCACACTGCGAAGTCCGCGTAGGGGGATAACTGTAAAGTTTCCACCCTCCGTCTCATAGCCGACAGCTGTTCCGCTGTGGGTTCCTGTTCTGGTGTGGGTGGCCCCCCCATTAAGTTCACGTACCTTTCGTGGGCCTTCACGGTGTCCTTCGTGTCGTCCAAGGTGAACTCGGAGTCGTCCCCCTGGTCGAGGACACCATTCATCTTGATCTTTCTTTCCCCAAGTGCAGTTGCCGTAGACGCCCCCGCGGAAGAGGTTCCCGTGGCCGTCACCTCGGGGGCGGTTGAGCCCCAAAGTTGTACTTCCACACAGTCCTCCCATGGTTTGCCAGCTGCCGCCTCGCCAGTTTGTAAACCTGCCCCCTTGCGTAGCTTGCATCACGGTGAGGCAGTCCCCGTTCTGTTTCTGGGTATTCTCCAGGGCTGCTTCCACCACGGCGGGAGCACCGCCAGCAACCTGTAGTCGGTCGTGGGGTCGCCCACCTGGGCGAGGCTGCCCACACGCTCGGGTCCACATTGTACCATCTGACCAGGTCTGGTAGAGTCGCCAGGGTTAGGGCTTCCGCAGCAGAGGGGTACATGCAGGCTAAGCGCGAGGCAAACAAAAGCTAACATGTTTCCTTTCAACGGGCACTTTGTGCCCAAACTGCGGTAGCGAACCACCACCTCCAAACTGTCAAGCATGTCCTGCACAACACTCGACGCAGGCTTACTCGTGNCTAACATGTTTCCTTTCAACGGGCACTTTGTGCCCAAACTGCGGTAGCGAACCACCACCTCCAAACTGTCAAGCATGTCCTGCACAACACTCGACGCAGGCTTACTCGTGTTGTTACGCATCAAAATTATGAGACACTCAAAAGGCCAATGTCTGCCAGTCAATGCAGCTGCGGGTGTGCCGCGCGCGAAGCTGGGGCACGGGTTGGTTGAAACATGTTGAAACCCTTTTTAACAGGACGTGGATGCTGAACGATGTTGATGCCTACTTGTTTGAACCGAGGTTTGACTGGTAGTAAACGGCTTACTACATGGGAGCGGCACCCCAGTCCCCAGTTGCCTTTGGTCCCCCGGTCATGCGGGCGGGTGACGCACAGCCTTATGCCGATCGTGTGGCCCGCGGCCCTTGAAAAGGCGGCGAAGCACAAGCGCATTTGCACCTGCCCGGCACTTGTGGTCGCTCGCTGCTGCAACGACTTGTTATCCTGCCGTAGAAATGGGCACGAGCGCGTCGGGTTTGTTTGGCTGGCCATACGGCATGCGTCCTGGAGGGACAGGCTTGTTGTCGCGGCGCAACGTGAATCCTTGCTCCGGCACGGTGCATGGCACGGTGCCATTCGAGTATACTCTGTTGGCAGATCACGCCAGAAGCGTGCCCGTCAGCGGTCTCCCAGCCGTTGGAACTGCACACCTCACCTAGGCGGCATAGCTAGTGGTAGGCCCTGGCGGCTTCTTCAACGGACGGTTCGCGGGCAATTACAACGAAGGAGTTGACGGAGTTGGCGGCTATGTCCATATTGACAAAACAACGATGTTGAAACGGTTTCCACAGGAATGCTCCCGGAGCCTCCCTGACACGCTTCATTCGCCAGGTTTATGCCCGTGAGAGCACGTACACACGTGCTTGTTCTACGATCACTCAAGCATCAGACACGCATTGCTCAGGCGGAAAGGCCGCAAGGCGGGGAACAAGATGGAACAAGGCGACTCGGTGATGCCGGGCTTATTCGCAGTAGGTATATCCACCCGGCACTCACGGCGGCGCACGCCGAACTGGGCCCACGTGGCATTCCTGGATGACACATACGCCTCCCCGGCATACGCAAGCACGAACAGTTTCCACCCCATTTCCTGATCAGGCGCCTCAAACACAAGCAAGATCTGCAGGCAAAGCCCTGCCTTGTGGACGTTCCAAAGCTGGACCACGGAAGTATGCGGCACAAAAGGCAGGTGGGAGGCAACTCGGGGTGCCGTTTCGATCCGTTTCGATGGTACACCTCGGTGAAAGCGGTGATCTCGTTGGTCAGAGTTGTAGTGCCGTAGGCTTGCAAGCCGTAGGCTTGCAACAGCACGGATTGAGCCATCGCCGGCGATGACTGCGACGGCATCGCGCAGCCTGATGGGCCACAGCGTTCCGCCAAGCGGCTGAGCTAGCCGGGACAGGACGCTTCGCAGGCAAGGCGCCCAGCGACGTCTAAACTTGAACTGGCAGCCACAAGCTTCCAGAACTTAGTGCTTGCAAAGGTCTTCGTACAGAAGGTGAACTCGGACCGCAAGCGTGGGCGTTGACCTCCTCGGCACAGTTTAGGTCAGGTTCTTTAGGGATTTAAGCAGTTTAGGGTTTTGCATTTCTTCACAGGTTCCGGTCGCAGCGTGCTTTCCCAATACGCACCGCCGGTCAGCACCGTTTGATGGCGTAACTGGTGGCGAGCGGTGCAGTGGCGCCATTGCGCCCGAGAGCGCCGCTAGAGGCGCACGGCATGGCGGCACCAAGCATGTTTCGGGGGCTCCGTGTCCGGTTGGGAACGGGTCAGCAATGGTCAGCAGCTGCATTTGGGCGAGTGCGTGCAACGCGTGTTCACGACGATGTTCAGACCGTCCCCAACTGGCACCCTATCGTCCATGTCGCTGTCCGAACCCGTTGCCTCATTATTGCTTCCCACGACCCCTTCCACGCTACTGCCGCCCACTGCGTTTGCGTTGGCGTGTGCGGCCAGATGCCTGTGATAGTCCGTGCACTCCTTGCAGCAAGTACTGCAGAACCGGTGTGCGTGAAGCTCGCCGAGGCCCCGGCACGCCCAGGCTTAACAACTTCTCGAGGTGAGCCAAGCAAACAAACCCACCCACCCGCTCGTTTCACGAAGCTCGATGGCGAAGGTGACGGGGCGGGTGAGGCGCAGGTAGCGCAAGATTAAATTCACGGTTGGGCTTGGGGTCATTTTCCCCCCCAAAACGCATAAAGAAATTGCAAACGCACTGTTAAGTTTCGACAGGGTCTCCGAAACAAAAGACACTTCTCGCTGGGATTCTGCTCCGAGAGAGTTCGCCTTCCAGTGCTGTCGCGTTGGTAAGCGCTCGCGAAACCTGTCCTGTCCGGTAGATGTCCTGTCCGGTAGATGCCAGAAAAAGCTAGTCGAAGCGTTACCGCCATGGATCCTTCCGTTTCTGCGATGGTCTATAAATTTGCTCAACAGCTCCAGTGTCCACTTAGGTTTCAACAACAGTCTAGGTGATTTCAAGCTTAGCATCCCACAGTCCGTCCCAGAATTCATCATAGGCAGACTTGGCATACTTGGCCTGCCACATGTTTTGGCTGCGTGAAAAGATGGCTCCCGAATCGGACAAGACCAAGCATCCTGCCCTGAGCATGTCCAGAGTCTCAAGCCGATACTGCGAAACCTGTGCATCAGGGAGGCTCACTGCGTTGACTGTCCTCACACGAATGGCCTTCTGCATGAAACCCTTTAGCAACCTCGATCATGCAGCCAGCAAATTCACGAGAATTGGACTGCACGGAAGTCTGGTGAGGTCTGCATGACAACTCGGTGGAGTACGTCGAGATTTTGATGTTGTTTTGCCCCACAAGTGTTGCGATATCTTGACCTAACAATCTTCAGGGAACGACATCAGATGCAACCATCAAAACGAGAAACTAATCCAAGTCAAAGGCGTCGCTCCTCCAAGCCTTGCTGCGCAGCTTCCGTTACAGCCTGAGCTTCGCTCTCACGCGATTTCTGATTGTTGTGCCTCACGCCCAGTGCCTCCGATTCCTTGAGCATCATCTCAGACTCTGTGTGGGACAATGCCAGAACACTCATCCACTGCTCCATATCCTGACGGCAAGCGTGACTTTCACGTCCGGGATGGCCAAGCATGGTCAAAGTAGTTTCCACCCATCCTTGCACTACCAACCGGCTACACCAAGAGTTCCAGATTGCTGCACTGAAGGGACTGGACACTAGAATCAAAAGAAGCTGTCAATGGGCACACTTGGAGTAGCGACATGAATTTGGGGAGACTCTGTGACAGCTGCAATGGCAATACCATGGCAGAGTTCTCAACTCCCTTCTGTCTTCCACCAACATCGCTGTGTTCTCTGCCTTGGCGGCTTCAACACGTTCTCCAACGCGGACTTTCGAAAATAGCCGCGAAACCTGCCCACGCAAAATGAGGACGGACACTCCCTCACAAGTGCCTGATGGGCACCGAACCTGGACTTTGCATAGGTCGAGATTGAAGTCCGTCGTGCTTTCTGACATGAAGGGATGCTCATCAAGGAATTGCAGCGAAAAACTGTCCGGCGGACCGGTGAGCAGATCATCCAAAGCAAATTGAAGAAAGTTATTATCTCCAATGGTCGTAGCACCCTGCTGCTCATCGTCACCTGAACATGCGGCGGAGGAAGTCACATATACGGTGCATGCACGACGAATGTTTACCTCCCAGGTGCTGAGGCACTGCTGCGAGCGTCATCGTCTGGCTCTTCCTGCACAACTACCTGCCAACAAATCATCCCCGGGCTTTGCGAATTTGATATCCCCCAAACAGCCTTGCGTGCTTCATGTACGACGACTTCCTGCCCAATGCAAGTATGAGCTTCACTCACTGCAACATGCGATCAACTTCCAATGTGAGCTCTTCAGATATCGCTGCAAGGCAAACCAACCTTCGGAACTTGTGCTACCGCTTCGGTCCTGACAAAGACAACCAAGTCTTTGTCACTTCCAGCTGCACAGATTCGGACCAGCAAATCAACATTCACAAATACTCTGATATAGCCTGCACACACTCAACAAACAAGACCCTAATTATCCCAACGAGGCCCTGCTTCACAAGGCGTGGTTTAGATCTGAAGAAACCATGGTCGGAGCACAACATGAAAGCTTGCAATTTGCAACTGATACTCACAAGGCTCGTGCCCACTGCTATGCTGCTGTGCGATCTGCTCATCCGCGGCTCCCTGTTCAGAATCACCTGGGCCATGAAGCATCCACAAAACCCTGCTTTGGCGAATGGACCGTCAAGCCTGAGGGTTCGACTGTCGCTGCCAAATGGATCTTTTTCATACACAAGCGCCTTGGCACTGCCAGCTTCCGCACACCAGCTTGGCAACACAACCGCGTTGTGCCATCTTTCACCACCAAGAGATACGCAACATTCTTCTTCAGGCAATCAGCGCACTCCTGATTTCAAGCTGGGCTCTTGAAAATCCTCACCCACAGCACAGTCATGTCCTTGACAGCTTTGACAAAGGCTGTGGTTGTGTGTACTCCCGACATGCACTCGAAGTTGCCATGCGAAGCGATTGCATTAGAAAGGGAAATCGCGCGAGTTCAACTATGAGAAGAAGCTAGCATTACTGCTATGCTTTCCTGCACATGCACAGGTGCTGTACGTTCACATGCCGATGCAGCTTGCCAGACGCTGCTGCTACATCTCGAACCAGCACAAGCTTTGGCAACAATGGAGGGAGTGAATCCTGCAATCCAAGAGAAATCATGGCGCCCTTGAATATTCGGCCAAGCGGGGTGTGCTACTAACATCGAAAACTGAGTCGTGCGAGTGGTTTCTATGGTTATGGTTGCTGCCTGGAGTTTTGAAATGCAAGCGTCTGCAAAAATGACACAGAGCGGTGAACCAAATTCGCGGCATTTTCACACCACTTCAAGCATTCCAACTTCCAAGCATCAGTAATTTTCACAATGCTCACCAGGAACAGACAGGCGTTCACGTGGGACAAACAATCAAAGTTTCTGATCGCGGTATTCTAAGGCGGCTCTGATGAAACACACCAATCTCAAAATCTTGCACATGAACGGCTCAGAATGCAGATGTTCCTTCTTCGAAAGTAATACCAGGCTGTGAAACGCCGCCCCTTCGTCTGTCCACCTCTTCAAGATGTTGCAGTACCTGAGAAATCACGTGGCGTGTTTTGCGCTGCAAACCTTACCACTTTGGCTATTTCCTCCTTGGATGTGTGTTGCATCTGAAGTGTGTGAGTTTATGATTTGTGGACAAGTGTAGAGTAACACCCTTCCCTGTCTGTGTACAAATGATTTTGTTCAGGGGCACGTGAAGCGCTTGTAGATGTGTTTCTCCTATGGTACAAAGGGTCCGGGAGTCTTCCTGTGACATGTATGCACTGTATGCATGTCATTTCATGTCTTCCGCTGCCGAGCCTTTGCTTCTTGGACATGATATGTACGCTGTGTGTGCCATTGTGTGCAGCTGATCCGCTATTCGCTTGCTTTGTGCTGTGGATTTCGACGAACGTATTGATACACCCAGAATGGATCTCGACAAAGTCGTGTCTTTGACTGGAGAACTAAAGACGGTGTTAATGTGAGGGGCTGGGCCCCAGACCTTCGACGAAGGGGGGGCTTAAGGGGGGCTTCAAGGGGGGCTTAAGGGGGGCTTCAANGGAAAAAACAACAAGCTCAAACAGAACGCAGTCACCGAAGAAAAGAAGAAGAAGCCACACGAAATCGCTTTATGGGGGGGTTTTGCGAGGAAAATACAAGAGACAAGAAGAAGGCAAGGAAACAAAACGCAAGCACCAACACCAAAAGAACAGAAAGCCACACCTTCAAGGGGGCTTCAAGGAAGCCTCAACTCAAGGATTGCAAACTCAAACAAGACGCTTCGTGGTTTGTTTTCTTTAAGACACGACACGAAATCGACTTGCGAGGGTTTTCACACGAAGCCGCTGTATGGAAGGTTCTGCGACGGAAAGAAAATGAGAGCAAACTAAAATGGAAAACGAACAAACTCAAACAAAACGCAATCACCAATCAAAAGAAGAAGAAGCTACACGAAAGGAAGCTAAAATGAAAGAACAACAAGCTCAAGCAAAACGCAGTCACCAAAGAAAAGAAGAAGANAAGGTTCTGCGACGGAAAGAAAATAAGAGCAAACTCAAATGGAAAAAACAAACTCAAACAAAACGCAATCACCAATCAAAAGAAGAAGAAGCTACACGAAAGGAAGCTAAAAGGAAAAAACAACAAGCTCAAGCAAAACGCAGTCACCAAAGAAAAGAAGAAGAAACGAAACTAAAATGAAAAACCACAAACGCAAACAAAACGCAATCACAAATTTATACACTTGAGCGAACATGAATGCCGACAGCTTTGAAGTGCTGAATTAAATCAAAATTCAGATGGACCTTCAGGTCCCCCTTCAAGCCACCTTCAAGCCTCCTTCAAGCCCCCCTTCAAGCCCCCCTTCAAGCCCCCCCTTCAAGCCACCTTCAAGCCCCCCGTTCAAGCCTCCCTTAAGGGAGTCACCCTTAAGCCCCCCTTGAAGCCCCCTTGAAGCCCCCTTCGAAGACCCTTGAAGGGGGCTTAAGGAGGGCCTTAAGGGTCACCCCCTTAAGGGGTCTTAAGGGAGGCTTGAAGGGGGGGCTTAAGCCCCCTTCGCCCGAACGCATGGGGCCCATACAGCCACTTCCTGATCTTTGGCCAAAATCTTGCTCGAGGATTGATTCTCAAAGGGCTGGAGAAGGAGCTTGAAGTCTCTTCGAGAATCAAGAGACCTCTCTTCTCAAGTCCCCCTTAAAGTCGCTTCTCAAGCCTTCTTTCAAGCTCTCGTGAGAAGACACCCAGTGACTGTCAACTATCAAAACCCTTCTCAACAAAATCCAAATCCACCAGCATGCAAAGCTGAGAATAAAAGTTGTTTGGACGTGGCAAGCACAACTAGAGCAAAATGTTGCAGGAACATGCAAAGGANAAATCCAAATCCACCAGCATGCAAAGCTGAGAATAAAAGTTGTTTGGACGTGGCAAGCACAACTAGAGCAAAATGTTGCAGGAACATGCAAAGGAAAACACATGTCGAGCCGCGTCCCACTCTCAAACTGGGTTGGTGGAATGGGTCGAGTCATCCGATTGGGTAGTAACCGCTTGCCACTCACCGAGTTCTTGGGACGGCTAAAAAAAAGTGGACAGCTGCCAAGGCGGACATGGTCGTTCTGATGCTACGCTTCTTTCGCTGCCAGCCGGCACGCTGAGCAGAAATCCCAGCAGCCCAGGTGTGGAAAATCCGGATGGAAGCCTATGAAGTCAGGCAACCAACCTTCCCCAAAGTGTGAAGTCTACTCCCGGCGCGCCGATTCGGTTTTAGATGAGGAAGCAGTTGGACCACACAGCCCTTTTTTTGCCGTCGTTCGAACCTCTGCCTTCGTTTTTTTCTTGCGAGAGAGACCTTTTCTTGCTCGTCGAACAAGTAAGATGCTTGAAAATCTTGATCAAGGTCGGTCTTTGTCACCACAAACNTTTGCCGTCGTTCGAACCTCTGCCTTCGTTTTTTTCTTGCGAGAGAGACCTTTTCTTGCTCGTCGAACAAGTAAGATGCTTGAAAATCTTGATCAAGGTCGGTCTTTGTCACCACAAACCCGTCAGCGCACTTGGCATCCGTACGGAAGCCTCAGAGGAGACAGAAGACCGTAGCCAGCCGCTTCGAACAATACCTCGCATCTCACTTCAGCTGTCATGATTGATCTTTCAGAATTGTGTGATTGAATACATTTTCTTTCGAAACAATTTCCGACTCAGCACGTGTGGGAACCCTTTTTTGCTTGTCACAAGTTCAAAGGCAAGAGGTGAACAACAGCTTAGTAAGGCAGGAAAACTCAAAATCTTGGACCAGTGCAACGTCCGCTTGCGTGCACGCTGTGCCAGTTGTCTGCGTGCATGTGGAAACATCCAGTCTACGCACAATGCCGCAAGTGGCTGCACGTACATTGATGTCACTGCTTGGAGTCATGAGAAGATAATTTGGACAAGGTAAGGGGACTTGCATCGATGGGTCCAGCTAGAATTATTGAAGAGGGTTTCAAAGCCGATTCTCAATCTTTCAAGCCTGGGCTGCTTGTAGCATGTTCTTCTTCTTGGGCCCCTAGAGGCTCCAAAACCGTGCGTATATAAAGAATTTTTTGGTTTTCGACTGTGGCAATGTCATTTTTTTCTTCGCTTTCAGCCCTTGAAGCGATTTCTCCTCCTTGTGTGTAGAGAAGCAAGGCGTTTTACTTATATTCAATTTGTTTTCATCGCTTTTACCCCTGAAGCGATTTTCCTGTGGCTTTCTCCTTGTTGTGT